>JAQFYC010005995.1:0-13087 GCA_034694165.1 Tomocerus mixtus | reverse complement strand
ATAAAAAATATAGAAATCACGAGTAGAAATTCAGTAAATACTATCATTTTTATTTCGCCTTTTGCATATTATATATTATATGAAATCTTTCCTCAATCGGTCATGACAAGTACGAGTTTATTGTACAAGTTAACAGACAAGGCAATTAAATTAACAAAAATGTTATTGTATGTATTGCAACGGCGTTTCATTACCGATTTAAGCTGTAGGATTAGAGGAAATTATTCATTAATTGTTATTTAATTAAAATTAAAGTGTACCCACTGGAAATCAAGAGATGCATCGGTTACCCATAAGGTGCTACGTAATACTTACTCAATAAAATCTCCCACATGCTACAATAACCAAGCAGAAAAATTGGCAATCTATCTGCCATGGTATACACTTCACTATGTGGGTACTACCACGGTATGTCGAGTCACCATGTCCCCATCCGGGGTAACGGTAATGCAAAGCGGCCATGGTTTGATTCTACTAATAAGCATATAAGAAGAGATATCATTCTACGATCTATAATACTTGTAATTTAATAAAAATATTCCTAACATCTTTTTATATTCGGCTCAATCGTTACCTCATTAAAATTCTGAATACTTTTCCTTTTCTTAAAAAGTGTAAATAAACTAAAATAATTATTATTATTACTTTACATTACATACATAAAATTCTAATTTGTAACCTACACAGTAGTAATGAGTTTATGAAACAGTTAAATTGGCTGCTTAAATCTTGCATTTCCATTCCCGATGTTTTCTAAGTTCCAGCTAAAAATATTTTCCACTGAAGGGCCACACTTACTATATCGAAACCTATTTTGATCCACGAATATAAATTAACTACCAACAATAATAGATTAACTAGGTATAGTATGTACTATATATGTACTGTTTAGTCGATAAGATAATTAATACATGAATGAATAACTCACTTTCGTTCTTAACGCTTTTTCATAAGACAAGTATTCCTCTGGAACAGATTCTATTGGCATTATCTTTAGAATATTCTTGAGCCAATTTTGCGTATCGCAATTATATACTTGGATTTTTGAAATCGTATGGGCTGACAGAATTGGTTTTACAAAGTTGTATGCAATAGAAAACATCCAGGGTGCTATAATATGATATACATTACATTTTTTTACAGATTTCTTAATATGATATACATACGTAACCTATAGAAGACATTTTCTTACCATTTACACTAATTAAGTGGCACAATATTTCCGGATACATTTGCTCCAGTATCTGAAAACATTGGTACAATGTTTGCATTGCTGAAATATAAAAATATATAATTGCAGCTCTATTCGTCTTCCTATACCGCAAATCTTTTGGTATTAATTATTAGTATATAGGTATTACTCTCCACATGTAAAATTTGCCGTAAAGCCAAATTTTCTATAGCCAAAACCGCCATTATCTGACCTTTCCCACTTTCTTTAATTTGTTGCAATCCTGTCTCTAAAAGGTGATAGAGAAATTGAAACATTGTTTCCTTATGACCACTTTCAATGCATTCCCTTCCAAGAAAACTGCCAATAGGTATCCAAAACACTGTACCCAAAAGGATAATAATATAATACATACATATTTTATAATCTTCCAGAAATGACTCCCTAAAATTTCAGTACACGACCTGGTCGACCACCGTAGTCCTTTCCACTGACCATGAATTTTATTTTAAATTCATTTTCTAAGTATTTCGGAGGCTCCCACAGCAGGTAGCTTTCGGTGTTGTTTTCTTCTCTCCATTTTATACACTAAAGAATGATATATAGTTATACTTGCTAATATTTAACTAGCGTTTGTTACCAATGCCTTGGATTGCATCTATTTAAGTATATTGCACCTTTCGAAGCATATTTTCGGCTTTTGGAATATCTCGCTCTCTAGCTAAATTGGAAAGAAAAGAGGAGTAGAGGTCAATACTACGACAATAGTTAGTATTAAATAACATTAGTGATTAGGCAAGCTATGCTATACAAAATATTTAAAAAACAATCTGGTTTCCTTACCTCTGAGAAATCGAATTAGTGTTTCATCGTCTTGGCCCAAATCGGACACAACTTGAGAAAACTGCAATACGTTTCAAAATATTACAATACAAGGTAACAATTCATTATTCTATTTCACAAGAGTTGTTATTTATCAGGTTAGGACAATCCTGACTCTATGTTTCTAAAAGCATGCACCCTAAAGCCCAAAAATATGTGCAAAAATTGTATCTTACTTAAAATGGCATCTTTTGACATGATAGCCCTATGTAATCCAATGTTAACTACAATCCTAATCTTCATGCATTGCATTAGTTACACGGACTTCTTGCTAATATATTACTACCTATGCTAAGCGAGAGCCTATAGATTCTAAGCCTCAACCTAATTTCCTATGTGGGATCCTAGACTCCCATGGCATAAAAGTGATCTGGCATAAATGTATAAGTATGAGACTGGGGCTATGTATGGTCTTACCTGTTGCAAAACTTTATATTCCTCTTCATCTGTACAAATATCCGAAGTTTTGTTTTCTATGATAGTGGCAGCGTCATTTTCCAGGGAAGCCATTTTGTAGAAGTCTGAAGTTAGGGCTAAATCTACTTAGAGTTCTTGAGAGTGAAAACCAAGTATGGAATCAATTACACAAACAAATAAGACAGCACAAATCTATTGTCTCCAAAATAATTAAGAGAATAACATAATATGTGGCTCTTGTAATAGATGTTATCACTAAATAAATATATCAGTAGTAAGAGTAAACATTTACAACAGCTTTAACACTAATTGTAAGTATTGTAGTAAATAAAAATGAGGTCTAGCTAATTTAATAAATCTGATGAGATCATTACAAATCTTATCAGTGTAGACTGTGACTGTAGAGTTAATCAAATTACAAAAGTTTCAGCACACACATAAATACATGCAAAATACAAACATGTAATTTGTTCTGTATTGTGTAGTGACAGTAATTATGTCATTGAAACGATATTTTGTCTACAAACTAATTGCGCTATACAGTGCATATGAAGTTTAAGGTCCAAAATATGGTGTGTGCAAATAAATGCCACCAAGTTAGTTATAGCGCTAATTGAATGTTAAATAGTTATAGAATTTTATGAATATAAATATACACGCATATTATGTATTGTGAAATGGAAAATATGTATTAATTAATGGAATGTATAGAAATGCAGTTGCACTTGCAGTGCAGTTCAACCTTATAGGGATTTGCATACACCCTGTATAGGACTGGTTCAATTTAGATACGATTGGTTTGTGTTTATACGTTTCTACAATACATTTCTATATGAAGTACTATATAATTACGTAAGCGGAATTGTTTTGGCGAGTACTAGTATTGCTTACTTTATAATTATTGCATAAACTAGGAATAGGAATATACAAACATTTCATTATTTCCTATAGTAAGAAAATCCAAGACGGAAAATGCTTATTTTTTACTGTTAAGTTAAGTATGTTGCTGAACTGTAGGGGGAAGTTGAGTAACTAATACTAAATATGTGTACCAGAAGCTGTAACATAATAGTAGGAATAGCAAACATTTTAGTACTATTAGGCATAGGTATGTAAATGTGTCCAAGAGTATTTTCTTATTGATTTGATACAATTATTGACCTGTCTTTGTTCTTATTCTGTTAGTAATTTAGCTATGTTGACACACAATTATTTTGTGTTGAAGCAACGAAGGAAAACATTTGTTAAGATGTTTTGTGAGATTACGCCACAGCAGACATAAGTGTGATGAAATGATTAGGACAAGATTTGTACTTTGATTCCCAAAAAGAAGGACAAGATATTATAACACATATTGTTAACGAATTTATTGTTGAAATAATGGTAGAGAATAAAAGTAGAAACTTTCATAGGGAAGGAAGAACTTTTAAGATGATATGTTACGTATTGCGCAATAAGGTACTTATATTAAGTGTTAATAAAAATGTATGGCAATTTTACTATTATTATGTAATATTATAAGCAGCAACTAAATACTTATAGTACATAGGAATTTGAAAACGTAGAATAAACTTTTTATGCAGCTTTGTTTATTTGTATAAAATACAGATAATTGCAGAAGTTTATTATACAGTGTTTAGAAGCTTGACCGTCTACTAGGCATTTTGCTAGATATCTCCGATCGTACAGTAAAAATGGATAAATCAGTCTTCCCACTAGACACTATCTTATCCAACGAAATAACTTGATTATGAAATGAAAATGAATCCCTGTCAAAACTGGGTCCGGAAACTGATCCAATTTTTTCAAAAAATAAAATGGCACAGCAGAGGAGGTAGGCCGTCACAAGAAGGGCGAAAGATGTAAAGACGTCATTCAATCCAAGAGACTTCTTTTCAGTTGCATTTTCTTCTGCACATCGAAGATTAGCAAATCGATTGTACGTATTCATGTATTTATGGTTCAGTCCTTTCTCTTTCATGACAATTACTCTGGAAAAAGCACAAAATGATGTACCTATTAATATAAACTAATTTTATATAGGCAGTAACTAAATACTAGGGAATTCCTCAATATTTAACTAAAAGAGAGTCTTACTTATGGTTAAAAAATTCTCTGAAAGGGGAGCCTTTCTTTATAAACATTGAGCTTTTGTAGTCCACATGACTAAAAGTTAAATAAGAAAACTTTTCACACAATTCTCGTTCATCGTAATTTAATCTTCTAGCCGCGCCAAAGAATGCATCTGTGAATCCTAAAAATGCGGAAGTAGATTTTGTCAATACGGAGAGAGCATTTTCAGGGGTAATGATTGACTTTTCATTTGAAACATTCACCCATCCCTGTAATAAATTCGATCGTGTCTATTTAGTTGCATACCAATTTAAGATTACTATTTCTTTATGTAAATGCGTGGAAAAGTCTTCAAGAATATTCTTCAAATATTTAAACAGAAGCACTTACTTCAAATACATATTCCGAAGAAGAGTCACTAATATCTCCGTATATGGTTAATGAACTATTTCTCAAGTCGAGCACGTTTCTAATAGGAATTACTTTATTTGTCAAAGTGGAAACAATAGTTGCGGAGTATCCGATGTAGCAAACCATCCCCGCTGTGGCCGCTGTCATGAACACAACTTTCATGGATGCTGACACAGGAGCAATGTGCCAATATCCTGTGCATGTAATTATTTAAATGAATTATTAAATATTTACTACTTCGTAAGAAATCTTCAAAATAATGCTTCTTTACTTACCTTGCTGACAAAAAGTTCCCAAAGCCCAAATTGAAGCTTGCTGAGAAATAGTCTCAGCCCCGGGGTCCCAGTGCCCTGCCCTTTGTTTAATTGCTGCAATTCCTATTGTAGTAAATATGATAAATAGAAGAGTAGCAGCCAAAGCAGCCCATAATGAAGTAGTAAATGGCGCTACAAATATATTTCTTATTGTACTTGCCGGGGGTTGTACCAAAATCGCGTTAAGCCTATTTTTTAATTTCAGAAGAGCATTATCACTAAACCCAAAAGGATTAATTAACCTAAGTACGTAATTAGTACAAATAAATGAATTTTACCTGGCACTAGAAGTTGGCTGTATGAATGTTAATGATGTATTTGTGTCAGGTCGAGTATCCAGAGTTAAAGTTGTTTGGGAGATTGCTATATCTGCCAAACCTTTGAGGACCAGCCAATCTATACTATCACTAGCATTGAAAACCATCCAAGTTCCTGTTATGGCTCCCTCACTAATTGGAGCAAAAATATTAAGCTGTATTGAATTATTGTATTAATAAAGTGAACAAATTAAAAATGGAATATTTGCTTTCTCATTTTACATACAAGTAGAATTTAAAACTTTCACAAATACTTTCACGGCAAATTCATATTTATGTTTTGATTCTTCAATAATAATTATTATTTTTGTATTTATGTACTTCTAGTGTTTGTTATATTAGTATAAATGGAACAGTATAAATTACCTAAAGTTCAAAGTGTATTTCATATCTCTGTATATGCTTACTGCGAGGCCTGATTTAAAACTAGAATTACTATGATCATCAAACGCAGTCTCAAATGGATAATCTGGATCATACTGTGAATAAAAGACAAATGTAACAAATCTCAATTCAACATCAAAAATTCTTTTGTTCAAAAATTACCCCAGCCGCTCCAACAATCCTAATGCCTTGAAAATTATTTCTTCTTGCTGCCTTCCGAGAAATGTTAACTATGAAGTCCATATTTAAAAGATCGCGAACATTAATTTCGTCTAGTATGGTCACATTCTTTACACTATACAGCTCCCATATCGATATATTGGTTTCTTTCCCTTCAGAAACGTCGAACACAATATAAAGGTCACTATCAAGAGGAACACTTTTGCTTTCACCGATATCGACTTGAGACTTAAGAATAGAGTTTCTAATTGCGCTGAAAAGTTTGGGATGAATTTCCTTGGGATAACACAGAAACCAATATGGTCTCCAGCTATTGAAATCATTGTCACTGTGGAATTTACTGGAAATCTGAAAGCCATAATGTATCATAATTTTAACACAAACTCAACCAAATAATGCAAAATTGATGTTAATTTTTTCCGTTTCTCAATTCGCATTTTAGAATTTTATTGAAAATTGGAGGAAAATTGTCAATTTTTTTCAATAAATGCTTTCCTACGTTGAAAAACAGCATATCATTTCAAATTTTTTAAATATTTTAAATAAATGAGTAATTACTTGTTGCAAAACGTCGAAAAAAGAAGATTCATTACGGGAGACTAAAACCGCTATAAGCTTTTTATGTTCATAATTGAATTCCATATTTGCAACTTGGCTAATATTACCCATGAAGGACACGGAAGGCCCCAAGTGAAGGCCTATGGAAAACAATACACCGTTTTACATAAAAATCAAGAATTTTTAATAAATGTTAAAAAGTAAACCAAATAAGTATAATTACCTGGGATGACATGATCAATGCCAATGACTATCTCTAAGTCTGTAATCTCATTGTTAGTTCCATAAGCAGGAACATCTTGTGAAACTATTCGAAAAGGCTCCAAAATATTTAAAATGATTTCTGGTTTGATTGACAAGAGAAATTCAAATTGAAGTAATGTGAACAAAATTGTTAAAGTATCCTTCATTTTTGCAATGTTCGTGCACACATTTATGGAAACTAGTTTTCCTTCCACTAATTAGCTGCTGCAGGTGAAACAAAAACGTAATTTGTCTCAAGTAGCACTCATAGCAAGAGCAAATATTATCAGGATATAATTCACACTTTCTCCGTTCAAGCTTTGACAATCCCTTGATGTTAGTGCAATATTATTAATATTATTACGCACATATTCAGTATCAGCATATTAAATATTTGCATTAAATATGTACACTTGTACTTCAACTTGAAATAGTTCTTCAACACCTGAGGACACACCCGACTTTCACCAACCACTAAAACAGGGTTTTAGGGTATACCAAATATTTCCTTATAGGCAAGTAAGTATCATACGATCTGGATCTTGGATACTTATAGGATATCCTTCCGTAAATAGATTTAAGACTGTGCTAATGCTATATTAAAAGTGGTGTATGTAACGTGTGAAGTTTCTGTATTGGTTAAAAAGAATGCTTAAGCAGTTGGCGACATAACGTAATGTGACAGATACGTTTACATATTATGTAGTTCCATTGTTTGTCAATGTCAGCAAGCTTCTCATTATTACTGTGGGACTCTGGGACTGAAATACAATAAAACATATACCTAAGTGATTGGGATGACACATAAATGTTTGCTTTTGATTAGAGGTGTGTTTATGATTATTTAAACACGGTACACTAAATTTAGACACAGAAAGTACTACAAAATGTACCTGGAAAATTTGATGCGCCGATTGCCATAACTTGGTCAACCACAAATGAGATTGTAGATAGGCAAGGTACACAGGTATATGCATTATATAAATAAAATAGTCCGCATTGGTGGACTTTTGTATTAGTTCTGACAAAAATTCCCCTCAAGTGTCAATAGTGGTTCTCAGAAAATCTCAAGCGGTACTTTCATGCAATTGTGCTAGACTGTTAGACACAGTATCATAAACAGAA
This sequence comes from Tomocerus mixtus, assembly GCA_034694165.1. Classification (NCBI taxonomy): domain Eukaryota; kingdom Metazoa; phylum Arthropoda; class Collembola; order Entomobryomorpha; family Tomoceridae; genus Tomocerus; species Tomocerus mixtus. Next base: position 5,012 of record JAQFYC010005995.1, on the reverse strand, counting down.
TATTATATGACATTGATAAAGATAGTTACTTTTGGGCTTTTAGGTACCTAAATAATTCTAGATTGTAACACTTGCACTCAATTGCTTTGGGAATGTTAGTTCCTAATCGTAAGTTAGCCAATTCAAACGACTCAGGTATCTGTATATCCCGTTTTCCACCTTTTGCCATTTACTCAGTAGCACTATTTTACTTGATGTTACGATTACTATGAATTTTGGTCACAACATTTACTGTATATTGTACTACGGTACGTATTTTATGTTGTGAATAACATGTACATGTAAGCTAAATTGGTCTGGGAGGTCCTATTGTAGTTGGCGTATTCTTCAACTTTGGAAATACTATTTTTGGCAATAATTTTAGCAATTAAGCCTAATTTTAATGAAAAATAATTACATACTCATAGATAAGGCAATTATTAAAATATTTCATAAATTGTAGCCCAGTTGAACGCGTTACAGAACCATAAGATGCAATGCAGTTAGCAAGTAGGTATTGCAAAATTACAGCTTTCCCTGTTACTAAATCGCATTTTGTGGTTGCTGAGTAGGATTCCAAATGACACCTGCCTGTTTTGCAATATTCTTATAAGTAGTTTAGTTTGAAGATATTATCGCATTTGTATCGTTGATGTATATTGTATTCTGCATTGTGCATTTTACTTAAGCCTGGCAAGGATACGAACTTGATCTACTATTTATGAACATTGTGAAGGTTATTGTAGGTAGGGCACCCCTGCCCTGGAATTGCGTTTGACGAAGCTACTCTATACTTTCAGAGGTGTGGACAGCTAAATGTATTTTGACAGCCAATGAAAACTTGGTATTCATTGATTGTCACAACACTTTACTTTCGTTTAAGCCCCTCGAATTTAACGCAATGCAATGCGAAGCTAACCGTAATGGTATGCATAGTCTTTATCATTATTTAATGCACCTAACCACAAAAACAACCTTAAAAGGACCATTGTTATGCATATTACTTAGCAAGTCAATATTACTTGACACGGTAGCGAATACAGATTTGTGTCCATATAAACAAAACTCTTTACGTTGCGAACTGTCATATATGAATTTTATTATTTATTTCTGAAATACTACTGTCAGAGCAGAAAAAAATTATTAAATACTCAAACAGACATACGTTTTAGCACATCCAATTACAAAAGATAATTTGAGACTCTTTCAAAAATATGTACGTTCAGAATATACTCTAATCTGGAATAATCCAGTTTCCAGCAGATCTCAGATACTGAGATACTATGAATAGGATACATTTATAATAACATGAAAAATATTTTACTTAATCAGTTAAATTTCTTTTCTTGAGTAGAGAAAGTGGCAGCTTTGACGATGGAGTAGGATCGTTGCCCCCACAGTCTTTCTTTTCTTAAATGTTTCCATTGCCCGACAGATTGTTTTCAAACCAAAGAGCCCAGTTGATGAGCAAGTCAGTCATAACAGGCACTTTGCCCAAAGAATGACAATCTTTGTATACCCGAACACTGAAATAAATTGTTACGATGCATGTCAGAATTATGACCCAATAACACTCTTTCTATTCTAAAATTCTGACTTCAACAAGCTATAATAAATATGACTTCTGATATATTTATATAACGAACTCTGACTCTTACTCTGATTTCTTTCCGTGAGCAAGCAAAGCTCGATGAAAAGCGAATCCTTGTGACATTGGTACTCGCAAATCCTCAGAACCCAAAAGGAATAATGTAGGCGCTTTTACTTTGTCCACATTCATTATTGGAGAGTGAGTTTGAAACCTTTTGGCATCTTCAAGATTAGAGGCATATGGCAAAATAGTCTTCAACGATGGATCCTGGTTCACTCCACATTCAGCATACACCCTATTAATAACAATAATACAATGCTTGTGGTTAGCTCGCTTCGTAAAACTGTTAACCATATAAATAAAAGAAAATAGCGATAAGTAATTATGAATAATTAATACAATTAAGTTGTTAAGTAGCATAAATGCTACATACCAATCAGGGATGTCCGTAGTTCCAATATTAGTATTCATATCTATCACCGGATTAAGCAACACCGCAGCTTTGTAAAAATCCTACAAGAGAGAAGAGGATGAAACATATACTACACACCTTTGACTTTGTTCATTAACTAATAATAGCATAGAAGACCACTTACTAAATTCCTAAAAAAATAATTTTAATGATCTATGGCAAAAATTCGAACATACAGGATATACTGAGATGAGCTGGGCAGTCAAAAATCCGCCGTGGGATCCCCCGCATGCGACAACCTTGTTCTCGTCTATGTAGGGAATTGCTTTTATAACTTTCTCAGTTATCATTTGGCAGTCTTGTACATCTTTTTGTCCAGCAAAACCAAGTAGTTCATCAGTTACATCCTTCTTGCCACCAGTGCTTCCAATATAGTTTAACAAAATAATTGCGTATCCTGTGCAAAATAAAAAATTCATATTTCTAATTATTTGGCTAAAAACACCCAATAACAAACATGGATTTTTTTTATTGAATCGATATACCTGAGTTAAGGAAAAACGAGTACTCATAATCAAAGCGGTTGGTAAAACATGAGTGTGGTCCTCCATGTGACCATACAATCAATGGGACACTCTTTGGAGCAATATCGGCACAATTAGGGTCGGGACCCATAAATATGGAAGGTGGCGACCTTTCTCCGGTAAAATGCTGCACTACAGTCTTGTTGTCAGAATATGCAGGCTGTGTAATCATTGCTTTTTGGAATTTTCCAGTTTTAAGACACATCAATTGGAGTGTGGGAGATTCTACTATTGAGCTACATGATATCAGCATGTGTTCCTTCCCAATCCAAAGTATTCCTTGTAGACCTTTTGGGCGGATGACGACAGGCTCTGCAAACATAAAGGAGTTACACTTTATGTAAAGCAATAAAATTCATAGAAAATATACAAAATTTTTCACGTAGGTGCTATTGAAGAATATAATGTAATATATTATTAGCCCATCTTGGTTATTCACCTTCCTCCAAAGACAATGCAACAATAGCCAGTTCAGCCTCACTTTGAGTTATAGCATAGACTTTTTCTGAATCGGGAGACCAGCAGTTCATTGAAAAACTGCCATAAAAGTAAATAGGGACTTCAGTAGATGGTGAAGTTCCATACAAAACTACTGGATCAACATCCTAATAGAAATTAATCATTCAGTAAGTATAAAATTATATTTCTAATTTTTATGCCTGTTAAATGACTGGTCGTTTTTGTAATGCTACCTTGGTCAAATCGTAACCCATCACAGACATAGCCCTATTGTGAGGTTGAGTTCCGTCCACCGGTCTCTCCTGCCAAACAACATAATTACCATTCGGTGCAACTCTTGGGGAACAAGCGCCTCGTCCAGGAGCACTCAAATATTCTGTATACGTGTCAAATATTAAACCAAATTACTTACACAATAATTTTCGATGTAATGCAAAAATTTCGTTATGACTACACTTAGCACCACGAAAGATAAAAAATCTCAGTTTGTAAGCTATTACAAGCAAAGGTCTACTACGCTTACTGAAATTTTTGCCATCAGCATCAATCTTGAAGATACGAGTTTCTTTATTAGTGCAAAATATATATCCTAGTCTCCAAACGGGTATAATTACAGATGTGGCAATGATTGAATCTCCAGCCCATTGAATGTCAATTGGGAAATCTTTGTCCGATAATTCCAGCACATTGAAAGAATCAGTAGTAACATCTAGTACAACAATAACGGACAGGTGATTGTCATTTAATTGCTCCCCCCAAGTCTGTTTCCAGATATACTCTTCCCCCTACATCAAGGTGAAAACCAAATTATTTGTAACACTTTCAAGAAAAAATTACATTTTATCAACTACATGTCATTAAAAAATTATGGAATGTAACGGGATAACCTTGATAGAAGGTTCGCCATTATCTTTGCTTTTATTTGCATTAGCAGCGTCTTCAGAATACGAAGTAAAATACGGTTTGGATTTCGTAACTTTCTTTTCAGCCAAATAAGCGACCTTGGTTTCAGCTGCATTCCAAATAATCTTCGATCCCCATCCACCTGAATTAATAAATCATATTTATATATTATGCAATTTTAATTTTATTTTATTTCTTACATAGATGATTTACTCAGTATCCCTCTCTTTGCTGTTAAAGTAATAGGGATATGTAGCACCGGAGGAATGGCAACGAGAGGGACAGAGTAAATCATCTATTAAATGCTCAAATGAAATTACTCATAAATTATAGTAAACTTACCCGCAGTTAACACTTCTTTATGTTTATCCAACTCATTCAAGTCGTAGGTTTTAAGCAAGGTGTCATCATTCCATATTTGTAATAGTTCGCTTTTTGGTTGACCAGCTTCATCCCCACTCTTCTCTATCACAGCTGCCTTTCTTTGACCGGTATGAGAATACGCAGAAAGTTTGTTACTGTAAAATAAACACATAAAAGCATGCATTAAGTTCTACATTCTACACAGTTCTGAAACTCCAAATACGATTAAAGTGTATAGACCATTAGAATTAAAATAGCCTCACCTTTCTTCTGCAACAGGTTTTGAAGCAATTATAACCGGGGGTACCACAACGGCATCAACTTGATCAGGCCAATTAAATTTACTTTTCAAAACCGTGAAGGATTTGGAAAAGGTGATCCCTTGTTTCTTGGTAACATCATTGACTGACCACCAGCTCTGGATATTAAATACGTTTTCATCTTCGGAAAAACGAGCTTTGGCTATCGCCGGAATTTTGAGCAAATCAATCCATCTTTTGACGGCATTTTCTTGAATTGCATGGGATAACATCGTAATCGTAACCTATATCGCTGTGTATTCTATCTTCGGATATTCAATATTCGGACTCTCAATATTGTACTGAATATTGTTTCGCCACGAATACTTTACGTAAACCTAAAGTGATATCTTGAGAAACACGATAACAGCGTAAGAAAGTTTGTAATCTAATCTCTTCAGCAACAAATCATATAGATATGG
>JAQFYC010005994.1:0-13088 GCA_034694165.1 Tomocerus mixtus | reverse complement strand
AACTGAAATTTTAGAAACATTACCGTTTTTGCCTAGGCATTACCGGTAATGCCTTATTACCGATTTTACCGGTAACACATACACAAAAAGCATTGTAATCGTATTATTTTTATGCTAGCTTGAAAGTATCTCGCTGCAGTAAATAAACTGATTCTGCATTTGGAATTATTACATCAAAGCCAACAATACATCTGTAGCCGTAGCTTTGTTTCCAGAAATATTTAATATGTATACATTACGATTTGTGTGTAGGAAATCATGCTTTCACCATTGAAAACTTTCACAACTATATATACAATTTTCTCCATTAGTATGCTACATATCAAGTGTAACTTTCATAACACTTTCCCATACTCCTCCGTATTACGTGTTACGACTCTTTTTGATAATGTGCAAACCCATTTTGATATTCCCGTGAATATCACTGAACATTTCTCTCGTAATGTTATGACACATTACATGGAAACGTGTTCTGAACGTCAGTTTTGAATTTTGCTCGATAAGTAGCATATTAATGGAGAACGTTGTAGGCAGTTGTGAAAGTTTACAGTGGTGAAAGCACGATGTCCTACTTCGTTCAAATTGTACAGTATGGACGATATATTTATCGTATCACTACTGCCCATTCCATATTCCATATAGTAAAGCTACAGTTAAGATACTTTTCCCCCCAACAGAAGTAAAAACAAACAGTATTGCGCTTGGAGGCATAAGCTTCTAAATAATTCCTTACTGTACTTATTGTTAGGATTTCAGTCTGCCGAATTAAAATCCATTCTTACTAAAGGAGCCACATTCATTGTAATACTTACCATAGACACATAACATAGTAAGGAGTCCAGCAGACAAAAAATATGGCAACTATTGTTACAGTCATTTTTAAAGTCTTCACTTTTGCTTTCCCAAGGTTTCCAATTCCAGAACACCGTAAGCCATCTGTAATAGACAACAAAGGTTAATAGTTATTTATGTAACAGTTCGAAAATTGGAATTCTATAAATAGATGACGTCTACTCGTTAGTAGTTCTGATAATTTTCAGTCGCAATTCAAGATAAGGCTAAAAATATACGCTTGCCAATCACCTTAATAGTCAAGGAGCTCAAGATAGTGTTTAAGTAAAGAGAATGGAATATTTACTACATAAATAAGTATTAAGTATAAATAAGTTAAATCGTATTTAATAAGTAGCTTTCATATGAAGACAAAGAACTTGGAGAAACTGCATGCCAACTTTCACAATGGAAAATACTTACAAATATTTACTGTAACCTCCTGTGCTGACAATTGAAATAAATATCTCCTTTCATTCCTCACGTCATAATTTAAAAAGTTGAAGTGAAAGTTACAGTAAAAGTTATAAGTATGTAGACTGCGAAAGATGAAAAAATGTTGTACGCCCTAGGTTTGTTCACTGTAGTGAGCAAAACTACTAAGGAGAAAGCAATATCAAGTAAGAAGTTCCAAGAAATCCCTAAGTATTTGAGGACTAACTTCTGTTTGCAAACCATTTTTAATTTTATGGTTCGCTAGTCAGACAATCCGGAAATTACGTATGTGAGAATAGATTTTGTTTCTTGTGCAACGCACTGAATTTAATATGTAGTTTAGAACTAACTCTTTGCAGCTTCGTTCATCAATCTTGCAGAAAAAGTGATTTGGAGAAATAATTAAATGCTTAATTTCGTTTACAGGAAATTCAAAACAAAGTGAATGCTACACTGTCTGTAGAATCATGCATAGGGAAATTGCTTTTGAACTCAACATCAGTAATGTTGAAGCAGGAAAACAAATTGTAAGGCTTAGAAACAATATCCACGGTCTCTCTTGTCTTATTCTGTAATCACGAAATCGGTTTAAAAGAAGTACTTAATGATTATATAATATAATTAAAATTTGCAATACCCTTTAGGCCATTACATAGTTATACGAACGTAGGAAATAATTTAAGCGTTCTTTAGCCACAAAGGAAGTAATACAAACTGTATGCCGTATGCCTATTTTAAAATTGTGTATAAGGTACACATCATTCTCTTTTCATATCTATAAATAACACATCTAATTTTCCGCTTGTAGATTATGTGAAATCATGAAGTATCATGAAACACGACCACAAATCATTGAAGGGCTGAAACAACGCATTATAGTGGTGTGCTGCATTTAATACATAATAAGTATGCAGCTCCATAAATGCTGCATAACACATGAGGAAACTGGGACGAGTGATTAGCATAGCGTATTGCCTCGGAAGAGGGAACGTGAAAGTTGCAAAACTGCAATGCATGCACTTAGTGAAAGGCTGAAGCGTATACACGTAATAACTAAATATGTCGGGATTTTCAACAGACAGTCTAAGTACTACTTAGTACTTACGAGTGAAACTACTTAAGGCGCTTATTTAAATATAAATATATGAAAATAAAAATATGGATGATTCCTTACTTCCGTGTACCTCTGTATAAGGTACCCATTCAAATAGCTCATATGCCATTTGTATTCTATTTCATTACGAACATAGTATTACACATAAAAGGTACTTCGAATGTCTGTGTAACAAATATGGGTACCTATTTATGTACTATAGATTTGTAAAGGTACCTCGATTTTATACAATCCAGTTTCAAAGATCAAAGCTACACACTTGGATTATGTGACGCTTTGAGGATGGCCCTTTTCCAATTCCAAGTGGGTAACATAATAGTTTATTTGTTTAAACTAAGTACCTAGTTATGAATTGCAGTCTTGTTTTTGCATACACGCAATACTATATACTATACAGAAGAGATGTATTATACCCATATAATAATATTGTCTCTGGAGAAGGACTTATTATTGTGTAGCTTTAAAAATTCAAGTCGTATCTGTTGCTGATCGAACAGCATATCAGTGTTAATTTTAGTGTAGGATATTTGTTAGTATAAGTTAAATTAGTTACTTATTTATATTGTTATTATGTATGATTGTCTTATAGATCCTGTAATTTAATTGTAGCGGTAGCGATTGCTATAGCGCCTTTTTTATGTTAGGTGATATTTTCTAGAGTAGTAAAGACAGTAGCGATTGGGAGAAGCGAAGTTCTCGGGTCGGGTGATTCGAGATTTCCTAAGGTAGCGTCGGCGTCAGCGAAAGCGAATTCTAGTTGCGATCGCTGTAGCTGCGACTATAAGTGAAGTTCTCGTGTCGGGTGACCCGAAACTTCCTAAGGTAGCGTCGGCGGAAGCGAATTCTAGTTGCGATTGCTGTAGCTGCGGCTATAAGCGAAGTTCTCGTGTCGGGGGACCCGAAACTTCCTAAGGTAGCGTCAGCGTCGGCGAAAGCGAATTCTAGTTGCGATCGCTGTAGCTGCGGCTATAAGCAAAGTTCTCGTGTCGGGGGACCCGAAACTTCCTAATGTAGCGTCAGCGTCGGCGAATTCTAGTTGCGATCGCTGTAGCTGCAGCTATAAGCGAAGTTCTCGTGTCGGGGGACCCGAAACTTCCTAGTGTAGCGTCAGCGAAAGGGAGAGCGATTTCTAGTTGCGATCGCTGTAGCTGCAAAGTTATCGTGCCGGGTGACTCGATATTTCCTAGTGTAGCGTCAGCGAAGGCGAGAGCGATTTTTAGTTGCGATCGCTGTAGCTGCAAAGTTCTTTTGTCGGGTTAATCGAAACTTTCTATGCTAGCGTAAGAGATATCGACAGCGATTAATGGAAGCGATCACTGAAGTGTAATTTGTATCTAGGATAATAGCTTATAAGTGATTATTGTGTATAGAGTATTTATGTTAAATTGTGTATAAGTAATATTAATAATAGTTTTTAAATCGATTCTTGAGTGTAAATGTTGTAATAATGTGATGGTTAAATGAAAAATGTTTTTGTGTCAGTTGCGATTAATTGTTCGTCAAGTGTAGACGTATTTGTAATTTTGTGTGAAAGTACCTATATAAATAAATAGTTTTAGGAATAACCAAATTTTTAAAGGTTTTCGTTATTTCTCTAAGTTGCCTATCACCTTCATAGTATACACTTAATAGTGAAGCATGCATGGGTAGGAGTTCATACACATTGCAAGATCGAAACTCATGATAGATAGTGCAGACAGCACAGCATAAAAGTATAGTTGTTTTAGGTAGCATCGACTTGTTACTTAAAGCTGGTCCTTCGAACATTAGTACAAAGTTAGAAAAGTGTTAAACGGCTATCGAAGAGATTGAGTTTGTACAGACAGTGCCCGCTCAATTACAGTATCTACATCTACTTAAAATTCCTTCCCCAGAGTATTCAACCTAAGTACTTTCAAATGTTACGAAGTAAAACAAAGTTTTTAGATGTCTACTTTGTGAACATACGAGAAAAAGACACGCGAAAAAGAAAGACAAAAGACACGCGTATAGCCTATCCTTGAACGAATTTACGTAAAAACGCGAATCTGCGACAGATCCTTTGCCAATGTTGATTTACTCAAAAGTAACTACTACAATACATAATTTATAAACTCCACATTACTTTTTATATTTTATTTTACACTCCACTGTACTGCTAGTATAATCCCTATGGCCCTTCAAAATATTTGCTCTTGCAAAGCCCTGACGCATATATAGTGACACTTATTATAGGTTAACATTTTCTTTTAATTAAAATTTACGTGTTTTAATTAAAATGGGGCAAAAATATTTTTTTAAAAAATACATAAGTAGTCAAAAATCTAATAATAATAAGTTTCCAATGTCGTGTAATGTTAAACACATTAATTATTGTCATAGTTAAGATTGTAGACCCTGTAGTTAGTTTGGATTTTAGACGATATCTTCATCTTTCATTTGGTTCAGCCAAATAATTTTTCTAACAATTCATCAAAATAGCGTTGAAATGTCAGGTACCTTACTACATAATAATCGTAACTACTACATCAGCTACATAATAAGCAAAAATGTTAAAATACTACATACATAGAAACGCATTCAAAGAAAGACAATTTACCAGTTAGATTCCGGGAACTAGTTGATTCTCTGGTTCTCTTGTATAGCTCAACTACAATCCCACAGTATAGGACGGCAATTATAGCAAAAGGCAAGGCATACATCATTAGCATCCCGAAAAGAAAGTAGGCTAATTCATAGTGATGGGATGGGTAACTGCCAAATGTAATGCATTGTTTGTACCAAAGAAAGTCTGGATGTGCCTGCACGTGGAAAATCACGACCTGAAATATTTAATAGAATTGTATGTAACACAGTTAACTAGAATTGCACATTAGGGAGTATTATACTAAACAATAAAAACAGTAAAAATCAAAAGTTTCGTGAGAGCCAAAGCATCTTGAGAATAATACACTTATTGTTTGTATCTACTTACTTGAGGAGAACTGCATATCACGGACAGCATCCATGCTATTCCAATCATTATTTTCCCACGACGCACTGAGACCATTATTTGCATGGGGTATTTAACTGCCATATATCTACATGTAGTAAAAATTAATATCAAGTTAGTTAATTACTTATTTTATTTTATTCTAGTATTACATGCTTAAGCTTATCGCTGTAACGAAAAAAAGTACAAAAGACAGAAAAACAGTAGAGAAAGTAGTGAAAGTACACTATTTTTCTTACATTTAAGGTTATAATCTAGCTGTAGCTAACTATTTTGTGGAATCCTATCGAAGCTTTATAATAAGGAGTGAAAGTAACGTATTAGTAACGTATCCCAGACATTTCTACAATGTCAACGTTCTCTGAATTTAATAGAATGTTGTTACCACTCAAGACTTCCTGGTGACAATTACCTTGCTACCAAAAGTTGTATGAAAGTATTAATTTGCCAAGTCCATGAAAAATTCCTTCTTCGACACTTAATGTAACTGGGTACTAAGTTGGATTCTATTTTTAAAGATGTAATTGCCGTTTCTCATGAAGTTGACAAGTGCCGTTTCAAATGTCAACTGCTCAAGAGTTGTAAACTATTTTCCTGAATGTTGGGTAACTTTTATGAATCCGAGTTCTCTAATGGCCAATATATCATGTTTCATCGAATTTTATATCATGTAAAGATTATGTACGCAGTGTATATATCGTTATCGTTAATTAACTAAAATCCCATACATAGATATAACATTTTTGGTATTTTCCAAGTATGTAGATCTCCGTTCCTTATTAATGTATCGCAAAACAATTCAGTTAATGCATGTCCGTCGGTCTGTCTTGTCAGATGATCACTGCAATCAGATTTCGGTAGCGTTGGTACTAAAGATAAGGATAAACTGATGATGGGTTACCCGTGCAATTGGTTTGACGTTTTTGAGGTAGGACTGCACTGGATCTACTTCTTTCTACACGGATCCATATACCTTATTTTACTCATTGAGGATTTATTTTTCAAATTTTCTAAAAGTGCTTTACATAGAGTAATCTATACCATTCTGCAATGTAAGACAAAGTTCCGATGACTCATTGATAAGCGATTATATCCTTTTGCCATGGTGTATTAAGTAGCCCAAATGTATTTTGCCTAAATATTTTGTCCTTTTGTCCATTTTTTGCGCAAAATTTGTTATGAACGGACGATGTGTGAAAATGAGGTCTTTTTGTTATTTATAGTGATCAATAAGGTGAACACTCTCCATCAAATCGCTCTATTTTCTGTCTTTTCCATCATTATCACATTTTGTCGATCTTCCGCTACTTTTTGCACCCATTTTAGCGAAGGTTTATTCATTTTTATGAAAAGTTTAATTAATAGCACAGGGACAGGGTGCAATAATATTTTGAATTTTAAGGTTTTGATATATCAGAAATGCAATCACGAGAAGTATTTATGCAAACTATTATGTCAAAACTAGTGAAAATTAATGGAAATCAGTAGGCAGTTCTTAAATTAGAACTTATTTTAGTTACTCTCATTCAATTAATTAATTTGTTTTTGAAGTGAGATCAGACGCTCATTACATCAAAGTTGGCGAATTTCTTATTTGATGAACAGCAAAGCGTGAAATGATATTCTGAATTGCTTTTTAAGGTTTTGATAAGTACTATATTACTCAGAAATGTAATCGCGCCAGAAGTAAAATCCAAACTATTTTGTCAAAATTAATGAAAATTAAAAGAAACTATATTTATTATGTGTTGTTTAACAGTTCGTAATTAGAGCAACTTAGTTACTCTCATTCAATTATTAATTTGCTTTTGAATTGAGATGATTACTAATATATCAAAGTTGGTTTTGTTCTTTGAGGAATGAGTACAGTTTCTCTAAATTAGCACACAACTTGAAATACGATTCCCTTAGGATTCTGTTTTTCTCCTCCCATTTCAAGTGCATATTTTTCTTTCGCGAATGGAAAAGGAAATCTAAACTGTATATCTGCTGATGACACGGCTTTAACTAATCAAAAAGGAGTTGATCTCACAAAATACAATTCCCAACGGAAAATAACACGATAGCTCGAAAGTATTTACTTCCAGTCTTAAAATTCTTTTGTCCTATTCCTAGACTTTCTATGCCCACGAAAAGAAAGGAATACCTAAGTACACTTAACTATAAATTTAGAGTAGTCTCCCTTCTTATAGCCCATCTGTATTAACCTCGCCTCTTTTAACCCTGCAATAATCTACCATTTAACCTATATATAAATATAGAATATTTATATAGTTGTTAAAAATATGTATTATGCAATTTATAAATGTATTTAATAGGTTTAACTAAATTATTGCAGTTGGTATGGGCAATTAGGTTTTCAGCTTAAGTCTCGTATTTTGAAGTACGAGTATCGTATGTAATAGTCACTTAACCCTTTCAATACAACAGAAACCGGAGGCTCACGTTTACTTTCCTTATACGTACTAATATTCTACTTTGTGTTAACGCTGCTGCATCGGGAAGAAGTTGGGGTGAAAAGATGTAAAAACAGAGGTCAAATTGCCAGTTTGACAAAGTCTGCTTTTGTTTCAAAGTCTTTCCATTACATAAACATAGTACATAACTATTTACTTAAGACACTGAGGCGAATTTTCTTTGAATCTATTTCTTTACAAACGAATAGCCATTATAGCTTAGCACATAATAGTGGTAAGCAATCTCTATAATATTACCACTTGTGTGGTCCCCATTATTTCCTGCCCTCATGGTACAGAAAATAGTTACGATTTATGCACGTGGTACTGGACAATTAAGTACTTAATTATAAATAATGTGTAGCAACATCTTTTTGCAAGAGTTCATCTTCGGCATCTCTCTTTATTGTGGCCTTGGAGAGTTTGCTAACTAAATATCGGACGGAAGCACATACTTATAGCGAGTAGATTTTTTAAAATTCTTTTAATTTGCGAAGAGCGTAATTAATAATGGCAATAACGAGTGAAAGTAAAGAGTTAGTATTTGGAAAAAGTAATTTTTCAGTAATAGCACTGGTCGTTTACTACTATTTGGTATGGTAAATATGACGTATAGTTAAGTAGTATATTTGGTGTCATGCACATAATATAAAGAGAGTAGCATTAAAAAATGTTGTTAAGTAGTTACCTGTCAATTGCCAGACACACGAGAACGAAACTTGACAGAAAGAGTCCAAATATTCTGAAAAAAGCCATAATTCTACAAAGTAAATCCCCACCATGCCACGAAACTGTTGCAGCCCAAGCCACTTCTAACGGCATCATGAGAAATGTCACCTGTAGGGAATGGAAATAAGATTGATAACTAACTTGTAGTTCATTATACTAACACTCCTTAGTGGAAAAGATGTTTTTACTTTCTATAACTATTAGTGTCATTCAGTAGTAGTAGTCACATAGTTTGTATGCTTCTATTTTAAATCTGTCTCATTTTGAATCTACCGATTTAGGAAAGAACCTATATAAGATAACAATGTGAAACAACAATGATACAATGTGAAATAAGAAAGATGGTAGGTACAGAAATAAGATTTGCTATATATATACTTAATACTGTACCAGTTTTAAATATAAAGTAGGTTATAGTGTGTTTACTTTCTCCGCTGTTTCTTTATATAATTTTTAAATTGTGAATATTTGACAAGCAAATGCACTTACGGGAAAGTTAAAAGTTAGTATAATATCTATATTCTTTGGTTAAAACTTAAATATCTCCGGCTAATACTGTGTGTGTATAACGCAGTGAAGAAATAATATTGAACTGTACATTGAATTTCTATATGGTAGAAAGAATACCAAAGTAAAAGTAAACTTTGTGATGAGATTAGGTTCGTAACAGTAAGTAGTTTTGACGCTTGGAATCGTTCAAAAAAGTATGAAAGGCAAGTTGATTATACAGTAATTTGCAAAAATTATTAAGTAAACAGAACACTGCGTTTGCTCTGCTTGTAAATCTTATATGAGAGACTGGAAAAGAGAAACTTGAAGCTTTACATCATTATCATTATTAGGATTTTGCACTACACGTTGGTTCTTACAGCTGCATTCCTTACACTTATGGGCACGAAAATGATTTTTCATTGAAAAAGACGGAATGTAACCTGAGTGAATGGGACTACTTTCTCCTATGCTAAATATACAATCTCATTCTCATAGTCATATTAGACTATTTTTGTTAACATAAATAGCTACTTGGGACACATTTTAGTCCCCATTTCAACTTTTCTTTACTTTTTGGCAAAAATGGTGTGCTATTTATCTGTATTTTAACATTTGACCTTCTGAAAGGGGCTAAGAATCAAACATTATGTTGTGACTGGTAAATACAGGTTAATTTATGATCTGTTTATGAACTCTTCAGCCATGACGCTTTAATATTTTAGCTTTCCCTGAATTTTCGATGTCAAACGCCCACTTATACATAGAATAAGGTCTTTAAGCTAGCCTAGTATATTCCCTGCTACTTATATGGACGTTTTTCAGAAATTCGAAAATGTTGTGTTGACAGATCAAAACGTGTTAGAGCAATATTAAATAGTAGAGCCACATTATACATTACATAGGCATTGTGCATTCGTGGAGTGGAAACACGAGTAGCTAATTGGATGTCAATTTGTCACTTATAATTGTCGCGTGACAATGTTCTATGGAATAACTCTATTGAATTGGCCTAGCCTACATATTTACTAACATGCTTCCTTTCGTTACGAATAAATCCTATATATCACAAAACACCCCCAGATAATAATGCATGTATTATGATCTGATTGAAAGAGTGAATTACATTGATATGGGAAATGCGTTGCGTGACTGGTGTTACTGGTGTATTTATGTTGTGTGACCGTAGTGTGGTATGGGTATGGTATGGTAGTGGTAGCTCAACGATGGCGAATGGCAAGTGCAAGTGTTGTGATGTGATAGTAATTGGTTTACTAGATCTGCGGCGCATTTATGAAACCTTACTTTGTGATATTAAAGAGAAAGAAGAAAACTGAAGTTCCCCATCTCCCGCTGTGTAATCCAGGTGAATATGAAAAAGTTATTAAAAAAGGATATGAGAATACTGAGTGCTATCAGCTATCAGCGAGCAAACTTATTTCCTGAGTCCTGACTTTCGTAAACAACTTAGGTACACTGAGGTTCACAAAAAGTCAACCATTATACTTTTACCATTGTAAACTTTCGCCACAATCCACAAATACACCACAATTGCCAAATAATATCCTGATAGATCTCCCTTCTTTAAAAAACTCAAATTTTTAAACAAAAATTACTTTTCTTCGGAAAAACATTTTTTCTTTGTCTATATTGCAAAAATACGGTTTAGTAGTGCGTTGAGGAGAAAGTAGAAAATAAATAAACCTAATATTGGAACTTGGAAGCCTAATGATCATCATTTTATTTTTGAACCTCGCTGTAATATGGTTGTTATTTTATTATACAGTGAATAGTTTTTGATTCTCGTCTTTATGCACATTTATACCAATCATTCGCGTTCACGGCTACATATTAAAATGAAATTCTACTTACCATTAAGTCGGCAATGGAGAGATGAAAAAGCATAAAATCAATTCTGGAGAAAGGAGAGTGATGTCGGCGGCGACGAAGAATCAGGGCAAGAACACTCAAATTTCCTGAAAAGGCAATAAAAAGTTTCCACTTGGCTAAAGATTAATAGCTAATATAATACCTTGGCAGAAAAGTTAAGTAGGATCTAATAAAAGACAGGAACACGTAACGAAGTCATACTTATTACTTTTGCTACCTAGATCTTACCTATGTGTACCCAATTGCATACAATACATGGTTTGTGTACTTGTGTGGGCTAGAAAATACAATAGGACGTTTTCAATAGATCTTTCTTCAATGGGATTTTCAAAATGACAAAAGAGTGAGGAACATCAGTTTGTACTACTTTAATAATGTGGTCGTTGGGTTATCTGTAACCCCGGGATGAAAAGATGATCTACATAATATTCATCCTTTTGTATTATTCAACTCAACGGAATATTATAATATGTAATATTCTATGGCAGATGACATATATTTAGCTAAATGTTTATAAGCCTGTATAGCATATGCAAATATGAATACAATACTCCTTTCATATTAATGGAATACAAAAGAAGTTGAAGTGCTGCGAGCAAACAATGGATCAACTTGAGTAGGTATATAATATACACGTGAACTTTCTGTGCGTTTCTTTTATTTACCTTAATAATCCTTAGTAAACCGTGTTTCACAATTTTTATCCATCTAGTCGCGGATTCAGAATTAGGTACGGATTTGCTGGGTCACATAATAAGTTTGAGTGCGATTTTTTTTCTGTGGCCTGAGCTCTTTAGCAAGAAGCAATTTTTGCTTGTTATTCTTATTGCCTTCATCAGGCGATATTATACAGAAACACGGAATCTGACCTGCTCTATCAGTTCAGCTTAACTTAATCTGCGACACCGTCATTTAATTGAATAATTACTGTAATTAAGGAGGGCTTAGTGGGTCGGGTAGCAAAATAGAGAGCGGAGGAAGAGCTACTTGTGATTACTCTTCTTTAAGTGGCGGGGAATTTTTTCATTCTGAAAAATTGCAAAAATTTAAAAAATTGCAAACAAATGTCCTAGCCAGAAAATTGATTTTTCAGAATATGTAAACAATTTTCTGTCTAAGTCTAACGCACCGTTCTCCTATCCATGTTATACTCATTGAACCCCCTTAACATTATAACTAATTCTTGTGCGCATGACGAAAGCACGTTACTTTCCCCAAGGTGTCTCATCTTAGTGACAGCCTATAGATAGAATTGCCTTTCTCTGAACTGTAACTTGCTTAGGGTGAATTTTGGCTACTTTTCTATGGAACTAAATATTGTCCAGGGTCCAGACAATCCAGTACTTAAGTAGTGGTGCTACTTATGTAGGTTATTCTGCAGTAGCAAAATTTTCCCTAATGTTCCCTCTAAATCCGACGAATATGAGATTAGTTGGACTAAACTTTCATTATTAGATTCACAATTTCAAACTCATATATTTTTGACGCAACTTATTGTTACAGCAAATTCCAGCCTTTCTCCAGGCAAAGACTTCTGAAAAGAAAATATATAGGTACGCTCAAAATACTTAGCATGATATCCATGTTTGCCCAGTAGACCATCCCTACATACCATTAAATGTCTATATGTCTATGACTAGTTACTTGAGGACATTATGTGAATTGAAATGATATACCTCCATGGAACACGACACAAGTGAATGTATCATATAAGTATACAATGTGCACATTGTATGTAGGCAAGTAAAATCTTTGTATTGTATGTAGGCACGGTATTATTCTCATGGTATTTATTTAGTTCCAGGAAAAGCCTCTTACCCACAGCGGAGAAAATGAAAAGGCAGCTGTAAACCACAATGGAGACCAAATGTCCATCATTGAATTGCATATCAATAGGCAGGAGTTTTATTGTGGTTTCATTCGTGCTGGAGGAATTAGTATCATTAGAATAGCTGAACAAAGTCTCTTTCCCGAATTCTTCTTCCTTCGCCGTATCATTAGGATCAAAGCTCCGAGGTAGAGTTGTATTGGATATAGATACCCAAAAGTTAGTTGCATCTAAATCCACGATAGATAAACTTTCTTCTGAAATCCCGTCGAAAACTGACAATGAGCCAGTTGGCGAAAACTCCTCATCCATTGAATTCCTATCAGAATAAAAGAACCCTATAAT
>JAQFYC010005993.1:0-13090 GCA_034694165.1 Tomocerus mixtus | reverse complement strand
GTAATCCACATGTACAAGATTTTGGTAAAGGAATGAGATTCTTTACAAGCATTCCTGAAAAGTAGAATAGGTATATAGATATAGGTATACAATAAGCCAATAAGTAATTAGAAACTTGTGTTTAATTTAGTATTACCTCCTAGAACAGCAGGCATACTTTCCTCCAAAAGATCTTCAATTTGGTTTGGTATTCCAGTTATTAGTAGTTCCTCAAGGGGCAATAAATCCCGTGTTACTTGATTAGTAATAGTGGATACTAATAATTGTGCAAAACCACGATTGGTCAATAATGTTTTAGCTAATACACCCATATTATCAGTTTGTGCCTGTCCTCCGCCAGCATTTGGCAAGTCCTGTCCACAAGCTTGACCCTGATTTGGAGTAGCTTGTCTCGGAGGAATCGGAGGAGGTCCGGCAGGGATCATTCCACTTCCTATATCATGAAATGTAATTTAGGAATGCATATACCATAAATCTCCTCTTTTCCAGTGAGTTTATCAGAGTTTATCCGAGCTTACCTTAGCTAATCCTTACAATTGTCAATCTATCAAGTGATTAGGTGGATTTCCACGAAAAATTTAGAACAAGTAGGAAAATAAAAGCAGAAGAACATATAATTTGGTAAGAAATTGTTTCATATTTCAAATTTTCGAAGATTTTTATAGAAAAATTAGTGGAGCTACAAAATTTTTAATAATTAATTATTTTGTGTGATATAAATGATCGTAACTTCAAAGCTTCAAAGTAAGCAACTTCGAAACGTTTTTGCGAATGAGCTATGGCAACTAACTCTAAAGTGGTGAAATATGGCAACCAATATTGCACTGCATACAATAGAGATAAGAGCATGAGTCGGGATGAGTCCATCAAACTGCTTGTGCATTCAAAAATTGGATTCTTTGCGAGACAGAACAGAAAAGTGTAAAATTCCTTGTCAAAATGGAATGTAAAATGAAAAACTAAAATAAAGTAGAATTTGATGAGAAATGAAATTGGTCACACCTCACACATGGATACAAAGTTTTGACATTGTGCTTCTATTGTAAATAAAAATTAGTCATAGTAAAGTATTGCTATGTCGGTGAAGAATGGAAGTGGTGTACCTACTGAAAGTATATTATAAAGTTAACTATATATAAAAATTGAAACAGAAATAATGCAATAAATAGTTAGTTGAGATATGCACATGAAAGGAAGTGTGAATAGTACTTCCCAACTTTTCGGGGTTTATCAGTTTAATTTAATGTCTCAATATTTTGATATAGATGTGTTATCCAAAAAACTATATCTAGGTTATAATTTCCCTAAGAATAATTTTGTGCTTAAATTCTTCCATTTAGTATTTAGAGCATTAAGTTTAAGAATTGGTAATTTTTATTGAAATCTTAGGCAGTTCTGGTACCTTGTAGTATAATGCAAACTCAAAATTTGAACTAGAAAGCAAATACAGCCGAAAACGAAATGGGAGTACATATATGTATGTGACACAGAAAATTTATCTGAGGTTGTTTCCTTCATGAGCCTTATCAGGGCAAATAATTTATTGTCTTCCACAAGGAAAGTTTTATTGTCCATTGTTTACCGGTAGGGGGCTAACCGGGCGTGAACAGCAGCCATTTTGTGAGCCATTCATATTCATACTTGCAGCAACTGCTTCGGCGGCCACATTTTGTTGACCGTTGAGAAATGATCGTCCCACCCCCATGGAGATATTCTGCTGCTGACCAGGACCAGGACTAGGCGGACGTTGAAGGGCAGCGTTTTGTCCCGATACATTTTGACCTGTAATGAGTTGGTATGAATAAATTAGAATATTTCGGAAAGAATTGGCAGTAAAGCAACCCAGATACATTTTATAGAGTTCATTTATAGACACTTCAAGCAAAATGTATAATTAATTACTGTCAAGTCCGGCAGTTCTTCTCCTCTCAGAACATGTACAAGCCCTGGTTCCAGGTAAGATAGCACGAGCAGCGAGACCTATACATAGTTAACAAGTAGTTTAGTTGGTACAATTTGTATCGTTTGTTACTTGAAAGCTGTTTTGGTAACTATATGGGAAATATTTGTCTCTGATTCAAATTTTTACCTTGCACCAGTGGTAACAACTGTTGGCCAAGAAAAGTAGACAAATATGAAATTGTCATATCTTTTACCGTCTCGATGAAAATATTTTGCACGTATTCATTCATTCCTTGTCTAATATACATTTCTAAAACTTCATTGTAATATGGATCGTTTGCAAGGAAATTTACGATTGCGTCCAGTGGTTCATTGTTGGCTGTATCCGGAGGCGGGCCTTGTTGTTGCGCTCCGTTATTTTGCTGCTGGGATGGGGAAGACATGTCCAACTTTTAGATTGCAAACCCTGCTTACCCAGTAGGGTTCCTGTGTAATTATGATACGATAAGAAAACTGGAATTTAGATACAGGTGCTATAAAATAAAGTACTATAATATACAGTACTAATAATATGTCTCGAAAGACAAGGAAATGCGTAATATTGTTGTCAAATATAGCTTTACATGCTTACATCTCTATCTGCATAGGTATTCATTTTCCCTATAGCAACATTTATACTACGTAAAATGAAAAATTAAATGATAATACCGGTGCGGTACATAAATTATAGTAGTCATTAGTCATATTAGAGTCTATTGAGTATAATATTTTACGAGTTGAGTGTGCAATGCATGATGGACCGTTTTAGTGGAAGCGAGAAAGAAAGTTAAATGTAAATAAAAAATAATTAGGTATCACAATAATATTTGTTTATTATATTCTATTTCAAGTTATTCAACAGTTTCCAGTCATTTGATTCTTGCAGAAATTCCACTTCATCATTCATTAAGGTACAGTTAATTACAGGTTCTATGAACATGTCGTTAGTTTACAGTATGTAGTCTATCGTTTGTCTTGTCTTATTCGTACATTATACTGTAGGTACCTATAGTATATTTCTCTACCAAACCCCTCTTAATTGTTAAATACTCCACATATTTATCAACTACTAGCTGTCTGCATGTCCCTATTCAATAATTTAGTTTCAATCGAAGTTAACATCTATTTAGAGCGATATCTGGAATGTACAATAATAATGAGCGTGCCTTATAGGATGCAAAAGGTAAAATTTCACCTACATTTTTACACACTAGAGAGGTTGAAACACATATTGCACAATCTTCTTCAATTCAATTAATTGTACACAAATAAGAATTTATATTTTACGAACTAACAATGTTTTCAATTACTTAAAACAGACAATATAATTTAGTTATTCGTGTACTGCTTAGCAGAACTATTTACAATACAATACAAAAGAGTAGCACATCTTTTGTTTTGAGTCAAAACTGCAATAAGATACCTAAATACATAGTTAAGTGTAAAATATAGGTACCTTAGTTTAGATGTGGTATAGCTAAGTATTAAGTACACACCAATATGAGTCTATTTCTAAATTCTACTTGTAAATAATTAAGGCTTCTTGATTAGGAATTAAGGCAAAGGTCACTAACCAGCATTGACAATGCAGCAGTCTATATGATATTAGACATTAATAGTAGATATCCTAGATTACGACAGAAAATACCTTGTACTGTACTGCACCTAATTACTATGTATAATAGCATGTACCTTTATATATATTATTACAGTAATTACTATATACAATAGTTATTAAATATTCGTTTCTATTTATGTATTTTTACTTACTATGACTTACAGACTACAGTTTACTGTACAATTTGCTAAAAAGCTAATATATTATTAGTAATTTAGTAAAAGAGTAAATAAAATAAAAAATCATTTATTATCTGATTTCTCTAAAGACGATTCTGTAGCTGTCCGAGCATATGTACACCGCTATATGTAATATGATCTTTAATACCTGTCTCTATTCGTAAGGTACATAACGACACAGTACAGAGGAATATGAAAGAACTTTACTAGGCAATCTGAAGATGCAAAGACTCGTCCACTAGAGATAATCTATCATTGTTGAAGTAGTCTTTTGATACTATTTTTGATTGATTCGGCTGTTATGTGGTCGATTGCTTCTTGCCTAAATGATTAGTGATTGCCAGAGCTCCACCTTGGACAAAACGAACAAAGTTTTCTCCGACTAGAGGTCCTAAAGCGTAGAGTCCCGGCTGCCGCACACTTTCATGGGTTGCGAAGTCAATAGCAATTGGATTTCTTTTACAGTCTATCGGCATTCCTGGATAGACACCAAGATTATGCCGCATTTCCCCCAAAAATGAAAGGTCTGGATGGGAACCAATGCAGATGACGACGTAGGAAACCTAAACAATGGAAGAATAATCAATATTAGTTATGAACCAAAAGTAAATTGGAAATATATACAATCAATGACCTATAGTAACATTATACATACAGAAAAGAGAATTAATCGGATATGCGGTCGGCTTTCTGAGTTTGTAAACCGAATCCTTAGAAAGAAAATGACATTAAGAACTTGTCAGTGTGAACAATGGAAACACGAAAGATAAATTACCTTTACTACTCCACACAATGTCGGCCCAACAATTTTCACTCGCCGATCCGGTCTAATTTCAACGATAATATGTTGGTCGTGTACTTTATAGCCATCGTATCCAGAAGGATCTTGCATCATTTGGTATATTTTATGATATTCTGGATACATATTCTCAGGCAGTTGACGGAATATTAAATTCTTATCATCCACCGCTCGTCTGAATACATGAATCACTGTTTAAAACAATAAAAAGGAGTTAATCACAAAGTTATATCAATGCTTATGAATTTTAATGGGTATTCTTCGCATTCAAAAGCCGAAGTTTACTGTACCTGGGACAGAATGAAATCGTGCTGCAATAACTGCATCAGCTGCGCTGAGACCTGCTCCAACTACCAGAATAGGATCAGAATTTTGGTTTAAATGTCCGGAGACAATTAAATGTTCTAAGTCTTTGAGGGAATGAAGAACAAAGGGAAGATTCTCCCCGGGAACTTTCAGCACATTCGGTAAATCCGAGGATCCAGTGGCCAAAACAAGATTCCTCGTAAGGTACGTAAAAGGTTTAACAACACTACTGTCTTTTTTCGCCGTGTATCCCTTAACTTGCCACAGAGGACGGTTCCTGAAAATTTAAAAAGAAAATTATGTTAAAATTTGGTTATGGGAGTGGGAGAAAATGTTTTAAAATTTTAGTAATATGGTTACCGTATTCTGTGAACTTTTGAGTTGGTGGTAATAGGTATCTCGCTAATAGTATGTCGTCTAAAGGAACGATCTTCTTCCCTCTCTTCTTCGAACTCAGCTGGAATATTATCACAGTTTTCCGGAAGACAATTTAATGGTAGTTTGGTCACTTGAGTTATAACCGAATCACCAACGAAGTATTTTTGCAGCTTATGAGCTCGGACATAGTCGCAGTAGTATTGAGCTACAGACGCCACGGATGCCCGAGATTCTCGTACGCATCTTGTTTCTTGCGTCGCTTCCCATTCTCGGAAATTAGAAAGGGGCAACTCCATCCAACATCCTAAGCTAATTGTTAACACACTTCCATCCATTTGTTGCCAAGCTCCTCCAGGGCGACCTTTTCCAATTACTACATGATCTACTGTATTATCTGGCCGGAAGCCCCAGTTTAGCAGCGATGGTAGTTCCAGGCCTAAATCTGCTTTCGGGTGGTTTAGTGTATCGAAGAGAAGAGCCACAGGATTTGTAGTTCGACCTTCAAGACCCTGAAATCATTCCAAAGATATTTTTATTAGATTTTGTTTGTCAGCTGCAGATAAACCTATTTATGTATTAGAAAGAGATAAACTTTGACATTTCATGCCGCTGTCCATTTCGGTACTCCTATTCATAAAGCATTAATCTCTTTTTCTTTGATACACATACTGATATTCTTTGATATCATATACAACGAATGGGCGAATATTGCGATACACTTTGCTACTGCTACGGTACGGAAAAAGAAAAATATATTTTAACAAAATACATAAAAGTACTTTATAGATTATTCTTTCCGTAGTTAGTATTTAGTTTCACCGTCCCATTCATTTGCAAAGTCAAAAATAATTTATGAATATTGAATGTTATCACATCTGCTGGCATGATATACTTTACTATTCATTGCTAACGTACTTTATTGATACCTACATCATTTGAATAACATGGTACATTTAAAGTATGTACGTTTTAAGATGTCTCATTAATTACAATTATAAACAAGCCTTTCACAAATACCAGTGCAGTGGAGTCTAGAGGTGCCTCTGTCTGCATCCTATTTATCATAACTTTAAACTAGAAAATATATATGCAGTGCTAAAAAGCTCATGATTATGAGACTGGGAATTGGGAAGGAAAACAAATGTAGACTGCAAACTTTGCCCAATTAATAGAGTTTGGTTCACAATGGAATATTTATGTATGCAAACATTATGACCTTTCTAATGTCAGTCGAGTTATCTTAGGAGAATTTCTGCACTAATTACTTGCATGGCATGCATGCACTCGCTGCGTGTTAACTGAATATATTCACAATACTAACAATAGTAATCCTTCATTGATTACTTTCCGCTAATCCCTACATAAGTTGTCAAATATTTGTGTCGTTCCGTTCGACTATTCTAATCATGATCTCCAAATAAAGCTTACACGCATATTATGTCCGTGTACTGGGTGTTCTTTAAAGCGACACCAGCTAAATGTCTGCAAGTACTTAATTCCAAATAAATAAGAAGATGCATGATCGTATATTAGTAATTGCAATGCAATGTACAGAAGTTATTATACTACTTCCATTTTCCAAAGTCTAATCCCTTATTGATACACATATTATAATTAATTGAATTTTGCTTTGCATAACACATCATTAATTCATTATCCATGAATTATAGTCACTTAAATGTAGATTTAAATTCAGTTCACATATTATTATTATGTGAAATCGGACTTACATCTGAAAACAGCTACAGATTCTTAAACGGAAAGTAAACCTCAAATATTTCGATTGTTCCTCCTAATGTAAATTCTAAGGATAGGTTGCATTAATTTATGACGTTTGTAATAAAACAACCAATGGTCATTATGAACGATATTTCCCTCCCTGGCTGGGCTCTAATTATGTGCAGAAAGGCTCTTGCGTCACAGCCATAGTCTTTATTACTTATTTGATAACAAAGTCCCAGTTCCTAAAATTAGAAATAATTCCAAGAGGTAAAAGGTCAGATAAAAGAAAACTGCTGATGCCTAAAAGAGATTAAAGGTTTAATGGAATACAGATAAAGTTGATTCGTTAGTGCACTATAAGTACTATTCTCGATATCATTAGTATAATGGAAAGTTCATTACTTGATTGCTACATACTGCATACAGGATAGAAAAGGTAGAACAGGCTGCTATAAAAGAAAGTTTTTCTCTAACTAAATAGCACTAAATTGGAAGTACGTTACATAGAACATAGACAGGGAGAAAGTTGATTGTGAAGAACATTAGAATTATGGATTTGAGAAAGTTGTGAACAAAAAGTAGAGTCCATTTTGGTGCTACTTTTGGTAGTGCATAAATACAATACATCCCTGGTAGAAAGCAGAAACCAAACTTGAAATAAAGACTTTAGCTTAAAGTTATAGTTTTCTAGCGAAAGAAATTGCTACTTGAGACTTGCTGTTGTTGACAGGTACACTTACCTAAGTGAAATCCTAGGCTTATCTAGTACCAGACTGCATGCTGCTGTCATTTAAAATATAGCTTATTTCACGATGGATTTGCCCAAGGCATTTAATTAAAGTAATGTATAATTATAAGTTTAGCTTAGTTATTGCTATTAGCTTACTACTGCTAGTTGAGTGCTAGTACTATATTACTATATGCTTTTATTACTTAATGGGAAATTGAATTTAAGTTCGTGTGGAACATGAGACATTAACATACTATATTTTTAAATCTTAGAGGTGCAAACGCTTACTTATTTATTTCATCTATTTAACTTGCATGTTGTGTTTAAGTGTATCCGTTATAAATAAGTATAATAATATTATGTACGCTTGTGGAATTGAAATAGTCACGTTGTCAACATGTGAAACTATGCTTAGTAGTACAGTGGATGGTAAATAATCTAAGGAAAACACATAGGCATTTTGCGTATCTGCCTTCCTCCACTGCTCTGCTTTAGTATTATATTTGCATAAAGCTTAAATGTGGCTTAACAGCACTGATACTGTTATACTGATGCAAACGCATTTCAGATTCAGTATGTCAAGGTTGCATGGGTTTAGGTGTATAGTAGTAAAGTATTATTTCTCTTTGATCCTATCCCATCTTCTAAGTTTTCATGATTATACGAAGGTGTGAAGGTCTTCTCGAAAGCAAACGTCATAACAATACATCGTCATTTACCTAATATCTACTAATATATTTATATGGAGTGGTGCGGTCGTTTGCTATGGCTTACATTATAAATTATAAACATAGCATAATATCTTTTGTTCAAACATATACAGACAGGTGAGAACAAAGTTGCTGTACCACTTCAACTTTAACAATGGATTGTTATTACTGAAATGACGATGGATTGATTTAAATGGGAACTTTCTGGATGTGTGCTCTTTTAAACAGGAAATGAAAATTAGACTGTTCGTGTTTCTGAATGTTTTAAAGGTAAACTGTAGTACATAGGTAAACAAAACGGGAATCATTTTATGTACAATTGTTCATACGGTTGTTGATTTTGTATAGTAGTATAGAAGAATGAGTGAACCGCGATGAATGACCAGAAAAAGAATAATATTTTACAAAAAAAAGAGTATAAACGATAAAATTAATTCGATCGTTCGAGAAGAAACCTAAGTAAATGAAAGTAAGTATTTTTCACTCTCATAAATAATCCGACATGCGAGCAAACATTTGTGTACATAAGTACATATTCTGCGAGTACGAAGGATTTCATTGCATCATCATGTTTCCACACTTACAACAGGTAATACCGTTAATACCTAATGACATACCAGTATACTCATACCCAATGACCTTTATTACATTATAATGTGGTATTGTCGCTGTCGCGTCTGAATTAATGTTTCTTTTATGTTGCCTTTTTTGTAACGTGTCCATGTATTTACTTTTAATTAGAGTCGCAATGTGAACTCTGCTTATCGTTAGTGAAAGAAGAATTGGTGTGATACGTGTTTCGGTAAAACAATTTCCAACATAAATACATACACCCGAAGGGTTTTACTGCATGGTCCTCATTCGTGTTCTCATTCTTATTCAAGTGAAAGTAATTGTGTACCTATAGGTTGTCGGTACTTCAATACTTTCTCTCAAAGACATTTCTTGTTCAAACAAAGATAATGAAAGTCGATCTAAAAAGTGCTCAACTTAATAGAAACATGAAAGGGAAGTGTATTTACTTTTGTCAGTGACGCAAAAGCACACTTATCTCTCTACTTTGTTCGTTTTCTCTTTGCCTCTTCTTCACACACTAACATACTACACTGTGTCTCATTATTTTTGTAGGCCTTTCAAAGTTCTACACCCATTTAAGCCAGGTCAGCCACAATAATAAAATATTGTGCTGTACACTGTATACGTCCCTATTTGTATTGTAGTGTTTCACCATGCATACAATACTATACTCAGGAAAGAAATGGAATACTAATCAAGAGAAAGTGTCAGCCTTAAGGTTGGCATGATGTGGGCAAAATGAGACTAGGGAAATTAAAACTTCTGGCCCTACAAGCCGCATTTATGAATCGATTCTTTCCACAAAAATATTCCATAGCATTACCTAGGACATGAGTAATGCTATGAACTATTTTTATCGATTCATAAATGCGGGTTGAATTAGGGCCAGCAGTTTACATTAATTTCCCTAGTTTCACATTGTCCATATCAAGCCAACCTTTAATTACTTTCTATATTTGCTACAAAAAATAACACTGTATTTAAAGCCGCCATGCCGTAAATACTTAGACCCGCTAAGCAGTATCAAATTCACTGAATATAGAGTACCGAAGCAGAATTAATTTTAATGCCTACTTAAGTGTGCATGAGAAAATCGTAAGCCTAAAGGATCTTTTGTGACAACAATTTACGGTAAGTGAAATAGTATACTGTGTAGGCACATAGCTACAAAATGATTTAGAATCCAATTACTTAAAGTCGTGGATTTACCTGAGCTAAGAAAGTGAGATCCTGTTCCACAAGAGATGTTGATTGCGGCTCGGCTCCAGCCAGTAGTCTGTAATGGAGCATTTCGTTGACACATTCTCCTTGGCCATTATAATAAGGCCAATTGCCTCCAAGGAAGAAACTAAGAACGATTCCCGAAGGTCCATTTCCAATTACAACTACTTCCCGGTATTGAATCGTGTCGGAGTCCGAACTGACATTGCCACTGGACGCGGAATCGGAGTCAACGCCCGAATCTA
The DNA here is from genome assembly GCA_034694165.1 of Tomocerus mixtus. Lineage (NCBI taxonomy): Eukaryota > Metazoa > Arthropoda > Collembola > Entomobryomorpha > Tomoceridae > Tomocerus > Tomocerus mixtus. The sequence goes on along the minus strand of JAQFYC010005993.1, from coordinate 2,665 downwards.
CTCCGGAGCCGTCACAGATTGTTTCTCTCTCGTGTTGATGTTCAATTACAGCAACCATCTCGACGACTGACTGGCTCTCTTACATGATCCTGGAACAAATACATAAAAATAAGCATATTAAATATCTAAGTACATTGTAGCAACGATACGCAATTTGAGTAGCTCAGCTCAAGTACGATGCATGTTTTATTATCCAGAATAATGTTACACCACATATTATATGTCGCGTCTATGTAAACACAATACTACACACTCGGATACATAGGTACGCTATCTCATCCAAATCCTTCTGTATTAAAATGTCATAGATAAGCATAATATACAATTTATCTTTGTGCTGTACTACGATTCTACTACAATACAGTGTGCTCCACTTAAATAGCCTATGCTGACTGCTGACACAATTTTATTTGCATTATACTCACAATTAAAGTCAGGATGAGCTATATAGCTGGATGGATGTGTCTAAAAGTAAGAAAATTAAATATAAATCATGCAGAGCAATAAATTGACAGAAAGATGTTAGCTGGAGAAGCACATGACATTTTAGCATCTAGTATATCTATGTTTGATTGTGGATTTTAAAAATTAATTTCTAATACATGTGCCATGTGACATGTAAATACTTAAGTAGGAAGTTAATATATTGTTGTAAGTAAATTGAAACTCTTTTGCTATCATTGTTACACAATTAATTGAACACTCGGTACAGCATGTTGTTCTTATGAAGCAGAGTACAGACACTGACGGTAATAATATTAACTTGATAAATATTAGCACATCTTTACATGAGATTTTCATGATGTATCATTTTCACAAACAATGATGATAAATCTTATCTAACAATGTATGAATGGTATCCGTAATAATTATGGAAGGCATATTATGTGACTTCATTTAATTCCTTTTAACACGAGTTATGATATAAGCTAGACAAGCTAACTTGATTATCATATAAGGTAATATTGTACTACATCGCATTCCTCTTGAGTGTCGGATTCTGATTAAAGTTTGAAGATTAATGGCCTATAAGCATTTTTTGCATGCTCTCCTCTATACTATAGCTACTGTATAACTAACTACCTACTACCTACCCTACTACATTATTTGTTATATGATATAATGATACCTTAGCTAGTCAATCAAAGCCATCCACAATGCAGATAAAGATGTTCCATTGTGTGTGTTCTAGATTGTCTTTTATTTACTACTATAGTAAACTAATGTGAGTTTATCATTACGATAAGAGAAATAAGTAACAAGTTATTAGACCCATTATGTGCTGAAAGTTTTTTCACTGGAAAACGATGACGCAAATGCTTAGCAACTGACATCGTGACAAAACGATAAGTTGAGGTTCAACAGAAATCGCAATCATACTAGTAGAACACATTAGTTCCATAGTATTGCACCTACAAAGTGAATTGATATCGTTGTACTGACAATGAGTACACAAGCTTGAGTACGTACGTATAATATACTATTAACCACCTTCCAAAAATCGATAAAAGAAGGGTATTAATACGCTATCTGAAACATGTTTCATGCGAAGAGTTTAACTGCACACATTTTTAATACTTACACATATTGTCACATGTACAAATACTATACTACTACATACATTGTATCTTTTGACTCACTCCTCCACTTACACTACTTATAAAAGTATGAAAGAGTTAATCACATAAACACTGTTATGATTTAATTTCTTGCAGTACCTATATTGCCTGACGTAATTGTACTTTACATTATAGTAAGCACGCAAAATTTAATACTTGTAAATTATTGATTTATAGTCAAATACATATTTAAGTAACATATTATATTGTATTCCATTGCAAACAATGCCCTGAAGATACTTCATAACTTACACTACACAAAATACACCTCAGTCCAGTATGAAACCGAAAATTAATACATTAGCCTAGTTTTATATAACTTTTTATATCAAAAATACATCTGTAAGTCTGTAACATGATTGTTTGTTTCTCTTTCTCTCTTTGTATAGAGTTCCGGCATGGAAATGGGTTGTACGAATGAAGGACAAAACTGTTGAGTGTTTATGACAAGTCTGACAAGCACCAATGCACTTTAATTGGACAAACTTTGATGCGGATTATATGGGGACCTTGTGGTTTAGTATCGATATGAGATATGAGAAACTGTGGGGGCATTTATGGGTTAAAGTTGGCTGGAATTCTTAGTCTTACCCCTGGATTTGGGAAGCCAAATATTTCGTTGAATTGTACAATTAGATTCAACCGATACAAAGAGTCTTCTGCATATTTATGTGGCATGCAATTTAGTAGGCATTTCCACCTTCCTAAATGCACACCTATGCATAATACTTATCTAGAGAGTGATACCTAATAATTTGCAATGCAGCACAAAAGAACCTATTGAGAATATGTAAATAACTACAATACAATAACTAAATAGTAATAACAATCCCGGTCACGAATCGTAATACAAATAATAGGTCCGATAAAAATGTGATTGTAGTAAGTGGAAAAGTGGAAATGTTCACAATTTCAATCCGTTTTGCTTCTCTTTGCATAAGTAATATCAATGCAATGATGTGACATAAAATATCTATACTATATTATAATACTCAGTTGTCTGTATGTGTGTATGTTTGTCGGCCCCTTTTTTGAGGTTGGTGCTT
>JAQFYC010005992.1:0-13091 GCA_034694165.1 Tomocerus mixtus | reverse complement strand
CAAGAAATTGTTCGGAATGACACTTTACTATGTGAGGATGGGTGTAAAGTCACTGACGAAGATGAAGACGATTGTGGGCCGAATTTTTACAAGTTATATTGTGATTGCACAGATAGCGAGGAAGAAACAACTACGCAAGCAGACGATGACGCTGACCGCTAATTTTTATTCATGTTATAGAAAATACTAAGCAATACACAGTACTCAGTAAAATTGTCCCACTAATCGAACCATAGCACCCAGACAAAGCCCCCTCCAGAAAAATTGCGGAAACCACTGTATTTTATTTGGAAACCTTATCGCATTTTAATTAACTAAGCCAGATTATGAACCATAAATGACAAAACTCTCTAAATTCGGTAATATTTTCTAGGGAGCTATTGGTTATAGTATTTAAGTGGCAATTTCATGATCAGTCGCTGAAACAATGACTTATAGTATGAATGATAGTAGTAAACCAACCAATCGGACGGCCATATGTATTTCCAGTGGATTTTTTTCAATGTTTCTCACTAAACTACCAGTTTTTAAGTTTTCCTGTCAATACAGTATCTTGTATTTTTCTGGAAAATATTTCCCTCTTTACAATTCAACATTTTGACGATTTCCTCCAGCTTGAAAATACAATTTCAGAGAATTAGAAAACGATTGACTATTTTCGGAAATATTTCTAAATATGCTATGATGGTGTTTTGATTTCCCTTTCCAATATCTATGTTGAACTGAACTGGTACATTATACACGAGAAAATGTTTGCATTGAAAGCCAATATTGTTTTTAATACTCGTTGAGTAGAGACATTTAATACACGAAGATCCTTTGCTGAATTGTCCCAGAAGAGTGGCACAATCTCAATGTAATATCAGATGTTTGTAAAAAATCCAACATTGTTTATAATTCGACGGTTTTGGTAAATGTTTTAGTACAAGCACATCAATACAAGGCATTTTCACGACATAGGTTTTATTTATACTAGTGATTCCTAATTAGTACGCGATTAGTACGTAAAAGCTCATCGCTGCATACTTTTATTTATGTAAAACTTTAAATTCATATGTAAAACAAACTAATTGAGAGCATTTTATATAGGCACATTAAAGAAACGACAATTTGTTTATTATTAAGAATTGTTGCAGTGGTTCTAACAATAAAAGTTATATTTTTATTATTTCGATTATTTTTGAAATGCGAGACGTTTGCTTGGGGGGTTCCAAATGCATGACGGATGGCCCATAGCAGTAGTAGTAAACAATTTTTATTATTTTGCATTTATTTCATAAACATTTGTAGTATAACATAAAATTTGTAGCATATAACGATTTTTTCGTATTCTATTGAAGCATATATAATGAATAGATAACTCTGTTGAAATACCTGAGTAAATGGCATGTTGTGTTACATTTGAGACATCTTAACTGTTAACTGAATTATCAGTGATTTTAGAATAATTAATTTTTATAGGATGTGAAATAGTAAATTATTTTAAAACCTTCTCAGTAAAAACTTTGAGAATGCCTATAAGTACTTTTTGTGTACCAATAAATGAGGTGAGTTTGGTTTGGTAAGGATTAAGGATGGAGGTGAAGTGCAGGCATTTATTTGTGTGCAACAAGTGCCTATTTCCTAATAATATTCTTGTACAAAAGTTTACAATACAATGTTATATTATATATAATATATGTATGCTGATTATTGTTCTAGGTGCGTAGGTAGAGTAGGTACCTTAACAATAATACGGCGAAGTTGCTTTGTTGCCGTTGTTGTTTACCATAATTTAGAAGGGAGGAAAGGACTATTCAACAGAAATAAACATACCTAAGATATATTATTTATAAACATACCTTATGTATATAGGTACTTGCAATTTGAAACTATTATACTACAGTATAGTTCCATTCCATAAATAATGAGTGACTAGCAGCATGCATGCATATGGCAACATCCAGTAATAAACTTAGTATCATTGTAATAAAATAAGTACCTGTAAGTATCTATCGTAAATGTCACTAAGCATAATAATAATAGCTTAAACGCGGGTGTGCTCTTTTTAAATCAAAATAAAGCTTCAGCTCAATTTAATTTCTTTTAAATTTTAAACAAATCTTTTTATCTTTGCGTAATTGAAAATTAATGATATTTATTGTTAGCCATTTCGTTTATGGCTAACATTCATTTCTCGTTATTTATTTTATTAACACCAATTACATCGCCACAGATATGGCAGACCCGTGTAATGTAAATTGGAACTATACGATGTTGCTCCCTAATGAGGTAGGTACTTTCAGTGTGATTATCTGTATATACTATTTTCAAGTTTACTGTTAAAATCAGATTGCTTGTGTAAGAAAATGCTTTCAACATTGCAGTACTCTATAATTTTTAGTCGTTGGCCGTTTTTGCAACAGGTCTCCATTACAATGAAAAATAAAATGCATTTAATTAATTTAATATATTTTTTAGGTATATCAACACGTGTTCTCATTTCTGAATTTGGCTTCACTCAAGTCAGCGCGGCAAGTTTGCCCGTCCTGGAATGGAAATGTTTTGAAAATAATGCAGGAAAGGTGTAAAAGTGGTATAATAATTTCGAATTATAAAGCAAGTGTCCGTTTCATCGAAACAATAAAAAGTGCTTCAGTTATACCATTTAAATATTTCACTATTGCTTTCAAACCTGGAGCTCGCTTTGACAAAATGAACGAAATCTTCGATTTGATTGGGCCTGCGTTAACCACACTAGTAATTGGATGCGACTGTTGCGTCACGGACACGGAAACCAAATTGTCAATATTTTGCGACGATATTATTACCATTCTGAAACGTTGCCAAAATGTGAAGCATTTGGCATTGTGGATTGAAGGTGACAAGTCGAATACAATGGCCATGGAATCCATTTCCGATTTTGAAAACGGGGAATTGTTCAAAAGCATTAAGGAACTTTCAGTTTTTGAGCCAAATGCAGAGCAAGTTAATTTTTCTGCGGCAAAAACTTTCTTTCCCCTTTTGGCAAAATGTATGCCTAATCTTGTTGAGATTTGCCACCTGTTTGAAGCGCAACTTCAATTGGACGAGTTCATGCTGCAGTTGGAAACTAACCGAAAAGAAGGATGTTTAACAAACTTGAAGTCATTAAGAATGCTCGTCAAAAGGAACACTGTTATTTATTTAACCAAAAAACATTGGCAGCTTTTGCTTGGACTAAAGTTGGACTTGGAAAGTGCTATATTTGCAAATTTCTACCTTTCGGGATGTGCTAATATCAATGCTGAAGATATTTCCACGGTGATGTTCTACGAATTTTTTTGTGGGAGCCAATCTCTCAAACATTTTAGCCTGATTACTAGCAAAGGAGGGTCAATTGATGAGTTAGAATTTCCGCCCATGAGAAGCCTGACCCAGCTTAGAATACTTGTGATGGATTCGGAAAATTTACTTGAGAAGAATAAAAATTTGGCAAAATTGTTGCCCAAGTTAGAAATCCTACAAATGTATACTAAATGGACACCTCAACTTCAGGATTCATATCCTTGTTTAACAATTATGGGTTATACTTCTGCGTTCCTAACAATCCCTTCTCAAGAAATAAATAACGATAAATGTCGGGTAGTTGAATTTCGCCATTCTACAGCAGACTACTATCCTCGCGATTACTGGGTCTTATATTTCAAATGGTTCCCAGGCATCAAAAAAATTTCTGCTCAAGTCAAAATACATTTTGGAGTTTTGAGCCTTCTCAGAGGCCTTTGTGGTTCATCAATAGAGGAAATTGCAGTCAATGTCGACTGTGCCTTTTGCAAGTTGGATGAGAATGAAATGGCTCTGCAACCGAGAAATAACTATGAATCTTGCCAAATTACTACTCGACCTCCTCAGTTCATTCCTTTCCCTGGTAATTGAAATTATTTATTGTGTAGTTATTTTTGTATAATATTTATTTTTTTACTGTCAGTATTACTAAAATTTCGTTTCTCAATATTTGCAGAGCTTCGTACTTTGAAGATTACCAGTTCGTATCGTTGTTGTGTTGGATTCCGTTACCTGTATGATTCGGATGTGATGAAACTACTACTTCGTTCTGCTCCAAAGTTGAAAAGTATTATTATTGTCAAAACTTACAAAGTCTCCAATATTTCAGATAAAGTTATTACTTCTTACAACAGAAGTCAATGGATATCCTAACGAGGAATAAGTCTAGGACGTGCTTGATTAATTATATCACATAATAATGCCGTCTGTTATTTTTCAATCCTATCGGCTTGTACAGTAAATATTGTTAAAAGTTAAATTTTGACTGACATGTGTTTTATATATGCACTTCAGCTACGTATTACGGCAAAAATTATATATAAATTGAAGCCACTGAACGATCGATATCCTAGTGGGGTGCTATACAATTATTTTATTATTAGTTTAATTCATGTGCCTTAGAAATATGAAATACCTATTTTTGAGTGCCAGATAGGAAGTTAGCTATTAATTTCATTATATATACTTATATGATAATGTTAATAATTGAAAACATTCTGCTTTCAGTAGACCTATTTTTTCAAAAAAAAAATAACATTTTAAATATATTTTGAGGAGTATCACTTTCTTATATAATCGTCGAAACTTATTTATACACAAAATACCCAAAATTAAGAATAATATTGAGTTGGCAACGATTTTTGTAGCATTTTATCAACTTAGTGATTTAGCAAGAAGAATTTAAGTATTATTTAATTTGTTATTATTCTTTTTGTATGCAAAAAATGTCTCCACGAATCGGATGTGATGAAGTGATGATACTGCTGGACACTGCTCCGATGTTGGAAAGTATTTATTTCCTAAACTCGCAAATGTATTTCCAAAAAGAGGTTATTACCTTTTTCGATAGCGATGATAATATGCATCCAGAAGAGGAATATATAATGAATATGTACATAATTTAAATTGGAAATGCATTTAATGTTTAAAAAAAAATCCAGTTTAATACTTTGTGTAGTACTAAATAAACAATAAAATGTAATATCTTTATACTAATTGCTTTGATATTTTTAGATATTTGCTTACCTTACCTTGCCAAACTTTAATGTATCGAACGTGAAAATTAATTATATATATAAAATTGTAGAAATTCTACGTAAATAGTAGTCTTATTACTTATTACTACAAGGAAGCTGAAGAGGAGAGACACAATATTCCGTTTGCTTGAGTGTTCAGATAATGTGATAGTAATGTTCTTATTTTACATATACTAGGAGCTCTCTGGCGTATTAATATAAAATGCACTATTGCAGAATTGAAAGATGAATACAGTAAATAATAATTAATGATTAAATAAGCACATTCAGTATGTACAACTATAACCGGGGGTGACTCAGCATAAAGTCAAACTCACAGAATAGCAGCTGCACATCGATCGAAATAGTTGCAAACTAATTGCAACTTATTACAAGTTCTTTCCTACAGACTTCCGTTCAACACCAACACAACATACTGTTCTCGTGTAAATAAAGAATACATCTCTTGAGAAATTACTTTTGCATAATCATCTAATGTATAAATGGAACTAGAAGGGAAGGGAGTTGTACATAACACAGTTGTAACACTATTGCTAAGTAATACTGTTGTTGACCTGCCTTACATTAGCATACAAGTTTAGCAAATACTGATAATGTATGCAGCTTATATTACATTTTTTATGGGTGCAACAAAAATTAATATCTCCGGCTGCTTTTGTAATGACCTATTTTGCACTGTAAAACAATCCAGGATTTTCTACTAATGATAACATTTACTTTTATAGAAACTTATGACTTACACTCATAAAATGTATAAATTTTCCTAATTTGGAGATAAAGTATGGTTTACAAAACTGTCAAAAAAGTTTTTTAATCCAAGATTTACTATTAATAATTATTGCTTATAATATACATATCTAATATATATATCGAATAAAAATATAATGTATGTTGTAGTTAACTATTAAAACTATAATGCTAATGGAATTTCTGATTAATATTTAAGTGCGATGCTATTTTAAATAATAATTGTTACTCGGAGAAGTTGCTCACAATGTCTCGTCTTCGAATGAACAAATTATGTGATGATTGCACAGTATAATATCTTCTCGTTATCATTCAAGGTCAAGCAGTATTATTTAAAATGCTAGGCAGAATTGCATGTACACAGTTATGCATTCAGTGTTCTTTTAAAGATTATAACGAACAAACAACTATAATATCTAGTTTTTTGCTAAGCTGGCAGAAGAGTAGCAGCACATCGAAAGAACTATATAAGCTAACTACTACTCGTATCCCCGTATTGTATATTCTCAAAGATATATTGTTATGTCCCTTTTTGAGATCAGTAATGTAAGGGTGACCTGGTACTATTATTGTGTTAATATCAGTATGTGATTAGACTGAAATAAGTACGATTGTGAGTGAACGTTCGTTTATCTTTTAGTCCTTTTATTTGAGTATCTTTTAGTTGATATAGCCGACCCAAAGGCATGAAGTCCCTCGGCCGGCTAAACCACTTGCGCTCCCGTGACCGACTGCCTTTGTCCCTTTTTGAGACCATTTATTTATACATCAGTTGGAAGGTTATTTATTAAGCAAATACGGCTATTGTACGCATTCCTCTATGTACATAATAACATAACTACCCTAAGTAAGTACTAAGGATGAATTCCTAGAATGGCCTTAGCTTTTATGTTATACACGTGTGGTATGAGTAGTATTAGTAAGCTATTGACACATACAGGAAGATAGACGTTAGGAATTCTATGTAACTACACATAACTAGCATAACATGGACAAATACTTACAAGCTTATGTCTTCATACATTCTCAAACAAAGTATCATCTAAATAACTGATATTACAACACTCCATTACTTCGATTCAATTTTTGTCCCCGAAAATTGGACTACAATTATAGCAAACATTTGGATACTAAACTTACATCATAAAGTTACAGAGTCCTAAATTATGAGTACAAGCAATTATAACAACGGACAACTCATGCGTGAACGCATGGTACATAATTCGGTAGAACTACTTGAATTTACGCTGCGTGATATAGAACTTTATTAGGAAAACAGCCATAAAACCATGGTCAGTACTAAGAAGGACAAGGAAAACATTTCTAAGGAACAAGTAGTTATCGACATGTGTTTTTACTTAACTACTAGGTTATTTCATATTTTATGGCTTTTCAAAACCTAGTCACATAGAGTTGTATTACAATTAAGAAGTCTATTGATAAACAAAGAAGTCTATTGATAAAAACTTATTCGACATTACATAGTTTATATAAAAACAGGTCCATTGATGAACGCTATTTGATATTACTTACGTAACTATACTCCATTACTTAGGTATGAATCACGTCCCGGTGATTCAGTTACATAGAAAACGGAAAATAAGAATTTTAAACAGAAAGATTTCAATTTAGAGTCATTTGACCATAAAATTCATGTGGGGTTTGTCAAAGCTATTACTATACAATTGGAATAATTGTTAAAATGTTTGAGTCCACCGGAACAGGGGTTAGGCATGCGAGTTAATGATGTAGAACAAATGGGATGTTTTCAAAGTTCTTAAATGTCTAGTTTTTCTTTTGGTTCGAAATCTGGGTACGTGGTATTTCTACTGAGAGTACTGAGAACTGTACTGTACTGAGAACGTTGAGAGAATAGCTTATTGTCTTATAACGGAAAATACTCTATGTTGGGAATAGTAGAAATTACATTATATTGGGAATAGGACAAGTACAAGTTTTTAACATAGCGATAATCTAATATTACGTATTATTTTTACATTAATAATTACACTTATTGGTTATTATAGTTGTTTACCATTACGATTGTCATACATACGTCATTTATCCTATAGTCAAACTCGAAGTTGCTCTTCATGAGCCAAAAATACTTATTTGAGATTTTTCTTTTACGAATTAATTTTCCAAAATTCTGTGTCCCTGTCTGACTACCTAATTTATTTCGTATATTCACACCTGTATTCACACCTGTATTCTAAATACCTTATTTTTGTTTATTTACAGAGATGCCTGTTTTTCTATACTCACCTAAGCGTCTATTTCCTCAGTTAAGAGTCATCCTCACTTAAGAGTTTCTTTATTTTCCCTTTTACTCACTTAAGAGTCGATGTTTTAATACTCACAAGTTTACAGAGTATTCCCACGGATCCGCTTTTTTTGTTTTTCTATTGATACACCACGACAAAAACCTCCATTTTGCCATGATGCCTGAAATTGGCCAATTTCGATGAACCCTCGCCTATTTCGAGTGCTCCATTAGTACCTTATTGCACCTGTTTTTTTTTTTTTTTTTTTGTTCTATCTATAATGTATCTTTTTCTTTCTTTAGGCTCGCCAATTGCTATTTATGCATCACACGTTTTTGGAAAATTAATTGTTTTTGTTTTGAAAATTGTAGTTGTTTTTTTTGTTTATGTATTCTACTATACTTTCTTCGTGTTTGACTTTACAAAAAAAATGTTCTTTTTTTCTCTCATGATTACTCAAATAAATAGATAATCTACTTTCTATATACAAGGTATTCTATGTAGTCGCTCTTTTAATCTAAGTGTAAGAAATAATGCTCAATTTTACAATGTTAAAAAGTATAATTATTTACTATTTGTTGTGTTTTCAAATTCAAACCGTTAAAATATTCGCCGATTAATAAAATCATTTTTTTTTGAAGAAGATAATTTAAAAGTCTTTAAACTTAAATGTAATTTAATACACTACTTTTTTTCTTAAAAAAGAATTCATATTTTTTTTTCTCATTGAGTACGTATTCAGCATTATTTGTTACCCTAGTATGTATAACTGTTTCTTATTCATTTATGTATTATTTCTCTTGTCTTGGTATATTATGTATTTACCTTTGTTTTTTTTTTGAAATTACTTTTGAGGTGTGTTCCGTACGCCTATGATTTTGGAATGTCTTGATCTTTAGAAATACTCGATCACAATAGGGGCATTTTATGGGACCTTTGTTGTGGATTACTTTGTGATGTCTTAGATCTTCCGCCGTAGAGAAGATTCTCCCACAATCGTGGCATTTATTGTGGGTGCTTCGGTGCAATTTGAGTTGATAATTATTTGGAAATTGTCTGGTACACACATTGCACCTGATATCCGATACCCCTTTCAAGTTTGTCGTCTCCATTGGTTCTTGTTCGTCTGTCTGAGGTGTAAGTGGTTTGGGAGGACTAATGTCGGTGTCTGTTACTGCATTTTTTGGTCTTAACCTTTTTAATGAGTTTGTAGATGTTAGGTCTGTAGTTTGTGTTACTGGGGTCTTTGTAGGTCCTGTAGGTCCATTGGGTGTAGGAGTAGCTTTTGGAGTTTCTTCCTGAGTATTGTGATCATCTCCCTCTTCATTTGGTTGGGCTTGGTGTGGTGGTATTGCAGATTCTAGTTTTTGGATTGTTATTACGGGAACCGCCCAGTAGGCCATATCAGCATTTGGATCTTTCCGGATTGAATCGAAAGGATGAGAGCACTGAGGACAAGCCACGGGAGTTTCTGTTTCCATAAGATTTTTTGCAATTGTCACTAAACATCTCAAATGAAAATTATGTCCACAGGAAATAACGCTATTGGTGCTATTTCTGCAGGGGACCACCCACTCGGATTTCTTCTCCTCTTTGCAAATACAAAGTCTGTAGAATTGCAACCTAACTTTAACTGTAGTTTTGAGCGCACTTGCTACGTGTCGATCACGAAGACACTGGATCACTGTTCGTTTTGGGCACTGAGGGACGTCGCTTGGGTTATCATGTAGCTGCCGAACGTTTACTCTTGGAAAATGTTCTCTTTCCATAGCGTAGTATTTTATATTGCTAGTGTTCTGTAAAAATGATTTGTTATTATAATTGTGTAGGTATGGCTGCTGGTAGTTTTTCTTTCAGAGTTTTAAAATCGTGGTGGTTAGTAACTAACTCCCAATTATTTGAACAATAATGTAACACTTTGTTCTTTATTTCGTTACTGGCGTCGAAAAGATAAATATTTTCCAAAACGGAAATAATGTTCTCGAGATTCAAAGTACGAGTAAGTTCAATGAAACAATAATTTTTGAGTGTCTCAAAGTGATACATGTGGAAGAATGTTAGTATTTCTATTAATAGGGGAATATCTTTAGGAAATTGAGCAAAACCTGTATATATGGTTAGTAGCACAAATCTCATTGCTATTGGCGAAATGTAGTGGAGTTCAACATATCCATTACGGGTTTCCAAGTTCACACTATTAAATAATGATCCAAAATTAGACCCATTTGCATTTAGTATGCTTTTGTGTGTGTTAAATGTTACTGGGGTGCCCTCTTTAGTAAAGCAAATAATTTTGAAGTCTGCGAATTTGCCGTCGTTTAGTAAATTTCTCATGTTTCTTTGATGGTCATTGTTAATTTTACACTGGGTGTCATTTTGACACAAGCAACTGCCAGTTTTGTACGTTAATATCGGATCCTTATTGAAACTCGTGTCGCCTTTAATGTCTATTTTTATTAGAAGATGTAGCCTATCGTTCACTACATAATGACTATAGTGTTCAAAGAATTCTGAGAGTTGTATGGCATTCTGAAACCCAAACCTGTTGTTCTCGGTCTGCACTCCTGGAGCAAAATATAAGCAGCGATTCCACTCTTTAACTAAGACAGCGTTATCGTTAGCTAATATGTGTAGTGATGAATTAACGCACAGTAACTTTTGTTTCCCTGTAATCTCTTCTAAGTAGAGCCAAATGTGTAAATAATCATCGTAGCCTTCCAATATTATAGACCAAAGTGATTCCGCTGTTGAATCCTTTGCTGCCAAAAACTTGTCGTCGGATATGAATGTTTTGAAACTTTTGCAAAATTTAGGGAACTTAAAATGAAGGCTATTGATTCTCCAGTTAAAAGTTGTTCTATAGATTTCCACTTCACTGTCTAAATAATCAATGTTAGAAGTTTTAATGTTTGGCATTTCTTTTTAGATTGTGTAACTGTATACGTTGTTCTGTGTGAAGTTATTTTGCAAGTCGGTGGTTGAGTTGACTGGGTAGGTAAGTTATCGTATACGTAGCTTTTTATCTTTTGAAAAGAGCTGATATATGACATTCTACTTGGTCTTGTTGTGGTGACTGTTATTGCGTTTCTTAAAAGTGTGTATTCTAATATGTATTTTAATTTATTTTGCTTATCTTTAGCTATTTGAATTTTGCCGACCCTAGCAGTTATTTGTCTCATTCTGTAATGTATTATCACTATACTATGTAGAAGTTCAGCTAAGTAGACAAAACCTTATTGATTGTCTTAATTTGTTTTGCTTATCTTCAATTTTGTAATTTGACTTTGCCGACTATAAATTTTCACATTCACTCACTTAAGTCCTGGGTTTCGAAGCACCACTGTTATGTCCCTTTTTGAGATCAGTAATGTAAGGGTGACCTGGTACTATTATTGCGTTAATATCAGTATGTGATTAGACTGAAATAAGTACGATTGTGAGTGAACGTTCGTTTATCTTTTAGTCCTTTTATTTGAGTATCTTTTAGTTGATATAGCCGACCCAAAGGCATGAAGTCCCTCGGCCGGCTAAACCACTTGCGCTCCCGTGACCGACTGCCTTTGTCCCTTTTTGAGACCATTTATTTATACATCAGTTGGAAGGTTATTTATTAAGCAAATACGGCTATTGTACGCATTCCTCTATGTACATAATAACATAACTACCCTAAGTAAGTACTAAGGATGAATTCCTAGAATGGCCTTAGCTTTTATGTTATACACGTGTGGTATGAGTAGTATTAGTAAGCTATTGACACATACAGGAAGATAGACGTTAGGAATTCTATGTAACTACACATAACTAGCATAACATGGACAAATACTTACAAGCTTATGTCTTCATACATTCTCAAACAAAGTATCATCTAAATAACTGATATTACAACAATATTAAGAAAAAAGACAAATTAAGCCAATGCAATGATATATTAAGTAACCTATACGTTGCTAATGCATGGATAGATATTATTGTTGTTCACCTTCTGTTTCCCATAGTGAAAGTTTGTGTAGCATAATACGTATACTATTTTTTATAGTGTAGTAAACAGTAATAATATATATTATCTAATGTTAAGCTCTGTTTTTGGAAACCCTCTGCTATAATATGTTGAAGGATATGTATAAAAACGTAAAGTTTTGCATTTTTGCATATGATGCACATTGCATTGGAAGATTTTCAAATATGTAATGAAACATATAATACACATATTAATCCCTGTACCTAAACAAAGTGTAAACTCCATTCAGTCACAGCCATATTAGTCTAGCGTCAGCAATAAAATGTCCACAGGCCCAGAGGACAGTGCTACATGCTCTAAGGCTCTAAAGCCATAAACATGTATGTACTATTCATAAGAAAAATATTAGTATGGTTATTAAAAATATAAAGTTCATATGCGTCCAGTCCACAATAAATAAATTAGCTACTGTAATTTATCTGTGTACATATACAATACGTATTTCAGTATTATCTCAGTGTTTTAGATATCCATAAAAAATCAAATGGGTAATTCTGTGCTGCTTTGATGGTAATACTTATAGCATCTTTACTTCTACAGTATTGAATTTGTATTGAATTGCTATTTGATACATGAATAAATCACATTCTTATTCTAATACTACAGATGACAGTGTATACGAATATTATAGACAGTATAGCTATAATAATATGAATGTATTTATGTCAGTGTCAGTTGCTATGCATCGAAATAACTGCAAAATTGACATTTATTACTGTGCATAATAAGTTTACTTATTTAAACGCAATTTCTTTATACTTCAATTTATCGTTATATTTGCTTAAGCTTAAACTCTTCTTCAAACTTTATGTGTAAGCTATTTAGTGTTAATGGTTAAGGAGTAAGAAAATATTACGGTTGCGGAAACCAAATGAACGGGGTGGGGCACTGAGAATTTGGTATTATTTTGGGTGATTTGTTATCAAAAACTCCGTCCAAGCAGTCACAAGAGCCCGACCTTCGGTCGGGCGTCTTGTGACTTCTTGGACTCCGTTCGCC
>JAQFYC010005991.1:0-13093 GCA_034694165.1 Tomocerus mixtus | reverse complement strand
TTTTATGTAACAGGATTAAATTAACCTTTTGCCCGGAGGATTAAATTTGTTAAATGCTTTTAATTGAGGGTTTTATTATATCTTTTCGGTGCAATGTGCAAAGTTCGACTCTTTGTTGATGATTTTAATCCTTTCAGTTGCACTTTGCATTTCCGTTTCATTCTTGTCATGACTGTATCATAAATTAATGTCAACACTGCCATTAAGTATGTTTTGAACTTTGGACGTCTGTAGAATGCGTAATTAAGTACTGTTTCATAATTTTTAACATTTATGGAAGCCTATATGTACATTATACTGCAAACGTAGGTATGTAGGCATGTTAAGTATTTAAATATATTCCAAATATGCATTTGAACTGGGAATTGCATAATTAAGGTACATAAAGAATCTATCTAATAGCGTATGTGAGTTTCGGGATCCATTTATTAGTCGCAGTCCGTATTCATCTCCTATCAATTCAGAATAGATACTAAGAAAGTAATAAAACGTTATCATGTACATACTTACTAGAATTCTAGATTTATCTAAGTAATCTTTTTGCTGTCAACTTCAGTTATCTAATAAATGCCAATTTCCTAACCCTAAGCACATGAAGATTGGAAACAATGGTTACTCATTTCGCAATGCTTAGATGCAAACCGTAACTTTACACGCTATCTTTCGTGCCAATAATAATCTGAAAGTAATCATTATCATGAAAATGTACACATTCCAGTCTTCTTCGCCTTTAGACACTGTCATTTGTTTTTTCCTGTATATCTACTTGACAAATTATTGACAGGCAATAATGTGGCAATGGTTATAACTAGGTATAATGTTTATTTTACCAGGCCTGACAATATTTTTCCATTTGTGAAAGTCACTAAACGGTAACCACAGTCAGTATAATTGTATTGCATGAAACAGGAATAGAAAATAAAGCATGTTAGTTATGAGTAGTAATGAGATTAGATTATGTAGACACAATTGACACTTATTGTGTTTTACCTTCATATTGGAGAGCTATGCATTTGACAATATGGTATTGTAAACTTATTGTCATGTATCGATTGCCTACTATTTCATACGTGTTGATATGAATATCATGTTTACATACCATTTGTATTCAATTTACTTATGTATTTGTAATTCAGGTAGCCAATTCAAGTATCCGAATATTTCACTTACTGAAGTTTGCTATAAAGCTATCATTGTCTGTGGCATGTTAAATCCTCGTCAATGATGAATATCCGTAAAGTTTACACAGAAGTGTTCATTAAGATCTGGCAGTAGATTAGCTTTACGTATATAGTTATGCCATAATTAACACGGTTCATTTATATTGCAATTTACTATGTCTGCTTCTGCTCTCTGTACGCAAAAAAACACCAAAAGTTGTGCAATAATCTAATGTTCAATTCCCTGCAATAAAACTGATTTAGCTATCGAATTTTTTACTATTTAACTACATTAGTATACGTACAATAAAAATGTTACAAAGGCACTTATCAGGAATATGCTAAGTAAGGTATACAGGTATAGTATGTATTATTGACTACCAAGTAAGTAAGTGTGTCAAAAAGTATTACTAATACTTGCGATTGAACACGAAGCTAGGCTATTTTTGTCCTTTACATTTTACATCTAATACTGCCCGTGCAGTAGTGTCCGTAATAAAATTTTGCTGTTATTGCTGTATAATATATAAATGATAATGGTAATGTTCATGGGGTTATGGTAAATACAGACAGTAAAGTAAAAATGAAACAGATTATCTGTATATGGTATTGGAACTGCGTATACTACTTACTTAGTCCTAGAACTAATATGGGAAAGAGGTAAAATTAATCTAGGCAATTGTTTAAAATAATGAATAGGTTAGTCCGCTGTAGGCTGATGTCATTACATTCATTTTATGAATTTAGCTATATGATGTTACTACGTACAAGGTCCCTTGTATAACGTGCTTGTACAAAGTTATCAAGTCTATCATAATTAATTGTACCATACTAACTTATATAAAACGTAAATATGCAACATAAAGGGGTTAAGGTCCAGGGTCATGCACATCATTGTCGGTGAAGTTGCAATATGTTTGGAGCTGGTATGTGATATATGTGTTTGATGGCTAAACTTGATAACCAACAAGGCTTAAAGCTTGGCAATAAAACACCAGCCGCAGCCACCGCTTAACATTTCGCGTGTTAGAGTTAGATGTACAATGAAATGTGTTTATAATAACTGTAAAAAGTAGGTATTGGACAATGAATGGATAAACGGATCATGTAGCTGCAAACGTAAATTGAAATGTATTAGTTTAGGCGCAATTGGGATTGTATAGGTAGAATAAGATCCTAAAGTAGATTAGGATTAGGGTTGCGAAAGAAAAGTAATTGCATCTGATTTGATAAAGTGCAATTACGAGGCACAGTGCAGATTGTAAAAAATTATATTAGATGTATGAAAGTGTAAAAGCTGCATTTTGTTTCCAGATTAATTATCGCTGTTGCAAAAGCACCAGGAAATATTAAAGAATGCATGAACATCTGAATTAATTTTATGTTTTGTATTTGTTTTAGTCACAAGCGATCAGCCATGAAGGAGGAATTACATACAGAAGCACAACCGCTATTTCCGAAATGCATATAGAATTGGAGCAAAATAAAATGGACACTATGGAAAAGGTGTTTTCCTATGCAATTAAGAGAAACGGCTCAAAGAGATGCTTAGGATCCCGGGAAGTGATAGACGAAGAAGATGAAATGCAAAAGAATGGAAAAGTTTTCAAGAAGTATATCTTGGGAGATTATCTTTGGAAGACTTACAACGAAGTTGACCGATTATCTATAAGTTTCAGCAAAGGACTGAGGGAGTTAGGATTGCAACCAAAGGATAAAATTGTTGTTTTCGCTGAAACGCGTGCAGAATGGCTCATTGCAGCAATGGCAGCTTTCAAGCAGAATCTTACAAGTATGAAATATTCAAATCACTGATGAGGATATTTTTTTTTTGAAAATTCTAATGAAATCTTATAATTTGAATTTTTTATTGCAGTTGTTACTTTGTACGCTACACTTGGAGATGATGCAGTTGTTCATGGCTTAAATGAAACTGAAGCTGTGTACGTATTAACTTCTCACGATTTGATTCCCAAGTTTAAGAATATTCTTGAGCAAACACCAAATGTAAAGCATCTCATATATTTGGAAGACCCTCTGAAAAAGACGGATACCAAAGGATTCCGTGATGATGTTCAAATTGATTCATTCTGTGATATAATTGCAAAGGGCGCTCGTTCTAGCTCAGGTTTCTATTTTTCTATTTGTCTCATTAATACCTATTTGTGAAAGTTAAGTCAGATTACTAATTACTTGCAATGTTTTTATCATTAAGGTACAAGCAATCCATCCCCTGACGATGTAGCCATCATTATGTATACAAGTGGATCCACAGGTGTTCCTAAGGGTGTGCTTTTGTCACACAGAAATGTTTCTACTGCTATGATGGCATTCTCCGATGCTCTTGGTCCTGTATATGCAAACGGTAGGCAAAATCTAACAAATGGAGCACTATTATATTCTTAGTCGGCATGAATAATTATTATATTATTCACATGATTTTAATTATTGTACTAAAGAAATCAGCATATTATAACGTAATGAAATATTCATAACGTGAGGTTTCATGATTTTCGTTTCAGATGTTTACATTGGTTATTTACCCCTGGCACATGTGTTGGAATTGATGTGCGAGACAATCTGCTTTTTGTCTGGAATTCCCATTGGTTATAGCTCCCCGCTAACAATGACAGATAATTCGAGCAAAATCAAGCGAGGCTGCAAAGGAGATACTTCTGTTCTACGACCAACTATTATGGCCACAGTTCCTTTAATTTTGGACAGGATATACAAAGCAATTCAGGAGAAAGTTTCCGATGGGGGTCCCACTGGTCTTGCTATCTTTAAATTCTTTTATGATTATAAATTGAGGTGGTATGCAAGAGGCTACGACACTCCTCTAGTTAACAAAATCATTTTCAAGAGAATCCGAAAGACAATTGGTGGCAAAGTCAGACTTTTGGCATGTGGGGGTGCGGTAAGTAGGAAACAAGGATTATTTTCAAATTCAATGTTTTACATACCTAATTACAACAGGGGTATTGATTTTCACTGATTTCATTTTTAGCCTTTGGCCCCTGATACACATGAGTTCATCCGAACATGTCTATGTGTTCCCCTTCTTCAAGGATACGGTTTAACCGAGACGGCTGCTTGTGCTGCTATTGCTACAAGTAAGAAAGATAGGAATTTTGAAAGAATTACTTGGCTTTTCGTGTACAAATAGCTAACTGATGATATTTTTGGATTATAGCTGCAGACAGATCAACGGGCAGAGTAGGAGCTCCACTTGGATGTTGCGATATTCGTTTGGTAGATTGGGAAGATGGAAAATATAAAGTAACAGATAAGCCTTATCCCAGGGGCGAAGTCCTTATCGGAGGAGACAATGTTTCTTTGGGTTACTTTAAACTTCCAGATGCAACCAAAGAAGAATTTTATGAAGAGGACGGTCGTAGATGGTTTAGGAGCGGTGATATTGCAGAAATGCATGCCGATGGCGTCCTTAAAATCATTGGTATGTCTAGATACATTTCATTTTTTACAGACTATACGAATTTCTAGATTTCTACAAAGATGTAATGAAAGATGAATAATAAAATTTATATTTATGATTTCAGATAGAAAGAAAGATCTCGTAAAACTGCAAGCAGGAGAATATGTAAGTCTTGGAAAAGTAGAGTCAGAAATGAAAACATGTGCTTTGGTAGATAATATTTGTGTTTATGGAGAATCCTCCAAAACATTCTGTGTTGCTCTTCTCGTTCCAGTAGCTACAAAGGTTAGAAATTGCACTAAATTCTTAATGTATCAAATTAACTAACATGCATACAGCAGTTATTTTAAAAACATATTTTTTTCCAGCTT
Source organism: Tomocerus mixtus (assembly GCA_034694165.1). Lineage (NCBI taxonomy): Eukaryota > Metazoa > Arthropoda > Collembola > Entomobryomorpha > Tomoceridae > Tomocerus > Tomocerus mixtus. The sequence goes on along the minus strand of JAQFYC010005991.1, from coordinate 8,126 downwards.
CAGCTACTTGCCGAAAAACTTGGTCGAAATGGTGTAAGCTTTGAAGAAATGTGCAAAGACTCTGAGATTGAAAAGGCAGTATTAAAGGAACTGCAACTACATGGAACCAAATGCAAACTTCAAAAATTTGAAATCCCTGGAGCAGTAAAACTTTGTCCAGATGTATGGACTCCTGACATAGGATTAGTTACTGCTGCCTACAAGCTCAAACGGAAAAATATCCAAGATCATTATCAATCTGATATTAATCGAATGTACGCATAGATAACTAATCATAATTACTAATCAACTTCCTACAGTAGTACACGTACTCAAATTCTATGTTTATATATATTTATCTGTTATGAAACCAATTATAGAAAATTATTTACATGTTCCAAAAATAGAGTCGTTTAAAATAGTGGTCTGTGTTTATTAACAATGGTCACATAACGATAGCTGTAATAGATATAAGTTATCATATTTATGATATATTTGCCAGGATAACTAGTTTTCTATACAATAGCAGCATACATAACCCGAGGGACCCAATTACAAAATCCAGTAGATAGGATACTAACTAAAAGTGTCAGAAATATTTAACTGTTTATTAGCATTACCCAATACTCGACAATCTGTGTAGATGCATATATGTATATTGTTTAAGGCTGTCAATCACTGGAGAAAACGCTGCACAAAACCACGATATATTTACCATAGCCAAGCATACCTAATTCCAGTAACCTGCATTGTCAAATCGCATACCTAACCTATAATAAATAAGTTAGGTTACTAATTACGACTATGTAAGTTGATTTATATGAAATTAAACTAGGTAGATAACGACTGATTTTAAGTTTTATTACATACCTTAGATATGAAACAGAACAGTAGTGTATTGTATAGTATAATAGGGAACTTTCAACATTTACGAAAGCTTTACTTATACAAACAATTAATTAGTAATGAACAACTTACCAAAGTAACTAAAGTTGGGCACTTGTAAACTTTAATATTTATGTAAAGGTTATGTAATATTCCATTTCTAATAATTAAAAATGTTATTTGTTTAGCCAAAGAGAACAAAATTATTTGTGTTGCATTTGCACTGCGCTTTCAGCATCCTCAAGGTCCCGTTGAAGGGCAGCTCTACAAAAATAAATAACAATAAATTGTTGCTTAATAAACATAATAATAAAGTCATAAATATACTATTCTTTCGAACTGTCGATATTAAAGAGAATCAAGTTTATTTTGAAAAGTTAATTATTGAATACACGTATCTTACCCCACAGCTTCCATAGTTTTTATTGGATAAGAACGAATTTGATTATTGCGTTTTTCAATCTGACTTTTCAGTTTCTCCATTATTTCTATGTCTTCAGCATTCTTCTTTTTCAACTTCTCAATTTCGGTCACCAAAGCGTCGCCAGCGTTTTCAATATTTTCTTTGTTCTAGAAAAATAACATAATAGTTAGCTTTCTTTCAATTTTTCATTCAAAATGATTTCACTAACCAAACTTAATTAGTACCTACTTCAGTGTATCCTACATGGCATTTTGGCATTACAGATATTGGTTACTGGTATTACTAGTTAATAAATCGTTTAGAAAAAGCATAAGCTCATCATAATGAATTTGCAATCAAAAACGCTATAGCAGCGTGCATAGTAACAGTGCATGTCAAATGGCCACAAAGCTATGGCAGGAAAAGAATTATTACAGCTCATGTAACTTACCTTGAGTTTTGAAAACTTGGCACTCACATTGTCCAAACTTTCCAGCTGAGATACCAGGTATTTATACCTTCATTTTTAAAAGTAAATAATTAGGTGAAGCCAAATCATATACATCCTTACATGATGCTTTCTCTATAACACATTAAAATCATCGTAATACATAGTGAGAAAGAAGGTAAATAGCAAATATTAGACTAAACTGCTTCTCGTAAGCCAACATAGGAAGGCTAGATTTTTCTTTTTTCAGCTCAGCATATTCGTTCTTCAAAATCGTCAATTTCTTTGACTTCTCAGCACACTCGGCTTCAACTTGCTCGGTTTGCTCTTTGAGTGCAATCGTCTTATCTGCCAATATTAAACACATCGGAATTATTGCATGCATCATCTCTTTACTCAGACAGCATAGGAAAGGGTATACGTAAACGGATTAAAAATGACAATGATATAAAAAGAGATTTACTATTTACAGTGTTTGTTTACTAGATAAAGTTACGATATTAATTGGCAATTGGAAGCTATTATAGCCGGGAATTAATTGGTTGCTTACTTCGTCGGGCAGATACTTCTTGTTCCAATTTAAGCCGTTCTTCAAATGCTTCCTTCAACTTGCTTTCCAATTCATTCTTTTGTTCACGTAAATCTTCAAGAGTACTTTGCTGTACTCCAACAAATTGTATTATAAAAATTGCTTAAATTTCGGTTACCAAAAGCTCCTTTTGCTTGCATCACACATACAGTATAAATAAATAATTGACACGCACGGAACACTGAACACAAGGATACATGTTATTTGTAGGTAATAAATATAATGGTTCTTACGGCTAACATTCCCACGCGAGATACAATATTTTCTTTATCATTTTCTTCAAATGAGTTTAAGTTTTCCAGGAAGTCGACACCCGAGTCCTGATTTTCGTCATAATCCCGTCTATTGTCCATGTTTACTTTTGGTAATAATTTTCAACTCTTAAAATATGAATGAAAACAATTAATATACATACATAGTTATTTGTCTGATTACTAATATTATAATTTGTATTTTCATTAAATTATCATAAAATTACTGAAAAATAAGAATTTTCCTTATCCAATATTATATTACCTCTCCAGGAATTAGTTGCTGCTCTACTCAGCCAATTCAGTCTCGCTTGTACGCGTCACAGGCGGTAAGTATTATGAAATTGCCGATTTAATTTCTTTAATCGTAGGGATTTCACTGAAACACTTTAAGAATAGTAAAAAAGCTGCTAAAATAGATTGCTCTGCAAAATGGTAAAATCGGATGAGACAAAGACGATAGGTTTGGTCTACATAACGTTGGCTGCCATCTAGAATGCATTAACCCTCTTATTATTTTTGAACAATGGCGGAGTCCGAATGAGAACAAAGGATATGACGCAAGAAACAAAGGAAGTGAAATTAAAGTTCCTTTCTCTTTTATTTTCTGCGAGATAGGGAAAGCGGAGAAAGAAATTTGGCTACATCGCCCATCGTTTGGCTTTCTTTCATCCATATTAGTACCTTGATTTAATCATCCTTATAACACTGTGTGGCTAAACTGGGTCAATTGGTATTTTTAAATAAAGCTATACGTTTATACGCAATTATTAATCAAAATTGTTAATTCTAATCTGATAATCTACATCCACACTTTGTATTATGTTGCATTTTTTACTTTGTGATTCTCCTTTTTGTAATTAATTGTATTTATTGCAATATTAATTTGCAATCCAACCTACATTGCAAATTTCAACCCTCCCCCAGTCAGGAAATATTAGTCCGAATTCGCCCAAAAGTTGGTGGGGTTTTGCTGGTTTCCATTTTATATTGTACCTTGTATGCTTACCTAATATTTCTGTTTCTTTTGTTATGCTGTATACTTATATGCTAGATATTTCCATTTCGAATACAATGCTTATAATTTAATTATTTTGTTTTATTCCAGTAACCTTTGCATTCCGTAAATAATTAATGTATCTCAACTAAAGTGTTTCCAGTGGAAGTACTTAAGGTATGTCACTGTAATATGCATAAATTCCATAGATAATAAATATTTGGTGTTGGCTATTGCTAATTACTATATTGTCGCATTTGGGTGTCAAATAATGGTAGACACACATAGATATATACATACATACACAATTATAATTCCATACACCTAAGTAGGTAATTATCTATGCATTGCATAATAATACTGTAATTAATTATTGAACTTTGTCCTTTCCACACTATTCCCCTTTAATCAACGAGTGATAAAATTATAATATTATCACATTTTTTGCTTATAGCTAATCCTACTTACCAGACATGACTTTAGTTGTTTGTACTAGTATAAAAGTGTTACTGCTGCATACATAGAAGCGACATTGAAGTAATAAGTCATTAATTAAAGTAGGTTAACATTGTGCAATCACAAATTCACAAACAGGCAGTGTGAGTACAATACAATGTATAGTGTTATATCCCCTAGCGAAGATATTTGTACATCCTTGCATTTACGTATGGATCAATTCTCTGAAACAGTTATATCTGGATTTGAAGTGGTTAGGTTGTGGTCATTTAGCATGTCTAGCCTAGTACGTATTCCTGATATAATATTATGATCTGTGTCTTTCCCACATCACAAATTCAATAAAATAGTCCTGTGCATCCTGTAGTCCTATCTGTATATCTTTACACCGGTGCTGCTTTGTATTATGTGAGTCACATTGCATGATTGAATAATTGAGTCATTTCTGTCCAATCCAATCCAGTCCACATCATGATAATGAACATGAGAAAGTTAGGATGCATACATATAGGAATTTAAGCACCAGTTCATCTCATGAGAACGATAGGCAATTTAATTGCATTGCAATATGAGCTTTGCATTTGATGGAAGTTGCACTGATAGAATTACAATGCTAGAGATTTTCCCTTCTGTTCATCCATAACATGTCGTCATCTCGGCGTCACGTTGACGAAACGTATCCTCAGAATTTAATCATACATAGAAAAGCGTTGTCGTGAATGTCGTCGTTTACTTAGGAAGCATTACTACGTAAATGTTTGCCATAAAGATAAAGAAGACTCACATTAGCAAGTCTTCTTTCGCATACAGAAACGACGAATTTTGCGGAATATGTCCTTGCAGATTATCATTATAACGTTTGGCTGTTTGTTAATAACTCAATCTTAGAAATCTAAAGTTTTTAGCTCTAATACTTTAACTATTGTACTTTAAAAAATTTGCAGAATAAGTTACACAATACATACGAACATATCTATAGGTACATAATATATTTATGTAGTATACCTATGCAACTTCCTATAGTACCTATATTTTAGCATTACTCTTACTCATACTCGCTTAACTTATTCGACAAGTAATACATGTATATAAAATATGAATACAAAGAAGCTTCTTTTTACTATCTTATTGAGTATCATGTAGTAGTAGTTTTACACTAACAATGCGAGAGCTCCTTAACCTTCCCAGCCAGGTTATAATACTTTAGATATTACAACTTTACAATGAAAGATAAGTCAAGTCAAGTCAAGTGAGTGCGAGTGTTATCGTCATCATTTCAGCACACACGGCACCGGCACTCCGCACCAATCCCACTTCCAAGATTCTCTCAAGCTGGATATTATAAGCAGACTCAGCAAATGTAGTCAAAGTTAAGTGAGTGAGGTAGGTAGGTAGCTTGGCTTATGAACACATCATTACGTCATTGGGTGGGCGGCCAGGAAGAAATCTAGTGCACTTAAAATTAAGGGAAATCTGAAGCAAAAATCCTACTTAAGGGATGCAAATAGGAAAATATTGTAAGCTAATTAAAGTTCTTTAGATTTGGTAGTTAAAATTTCCTATTTAGGCTCATTTAAAGGAAATTTAGTACAGGAAGTATTAGGGTGACTATAGGCGCCGGACTGATGGCTAGAGAAAAGCCTTTACAAATGAAAGTACGTAGAGAAAGGATTCAGCTCATAGATACAAATATCGGCAGTTGGAGCGTGAGAACAAGTGGCGGTTGCGTCACAGATACAGACTAGACAATACAATCATGAGCTTAGCATAAGGCAATTGTATAATACTGTAAAGATATGTCTAGAGAACAGAAAAGTGTAGAGTGTAGAGTAGGTAGACGGCCTACGCAAGCAAAACAGGCAGGACATGGACACACTGTTTTTCTAAAGCTACACTTTTACTACACGATGTGCTATGTAAACGTAACGTGTATAAAATAAGTATGATTTGAATGTACGAATCTATACGATACTCTCTTGTTCATTCTACTAAGTTGGTAGCAATTGGATGTTGAATCATATCCTTACGAATTCGTCTGGATAAAGCTATGTACAGAGATATACTCTTAGGAAAGGCACCAAAACGACAAGATGAAGCCGCCTGCAAAGAGCTAGTTATGTACGTAAGATGAGTTTTGGCCAAAAAATCACCAGTTTACACATATGCAACTAAGGAGGCTATAACTCTGAAATTTTCCCTAACTTAATAATGCGTAGATTATTATATATCGTATTTTTACTGGAAAGAGCTTTAGTGCTTACAACTTACTTTATAGTAGGCATACTTTATAAGTGGTATGTAATCTACAATTACAACTTGAAATTACAAAACAAAAATCCCCTTGTTTGATATCTGTCTCAAAGTAAAGCTGAGTTTTACACTAAAATGTGGATATTAAACCCTTATTATTACCTAACCCTTTAAAATGGGAATTTAAACCCTAATATCATATGTATCACACGGTCCAATTTTTCTAAAAGTGAACAAACACACATCGACGGCCAAGCTGCAGAAAACACATAATTCGAAGACGCATAGGTTTACATGAAAAGATCAATACCAAAGAATTCATGAGGCAAATAAACTGGTGTATAGAGGTGCATACTACATAGAAATTTCAATTCATATGTACATAGCGTAAATTAATTATTAGGAGAAAGTACATAAATATACTTTCACCACATGCATTGTAGTAACTTAGTAATTCTCACCCAATCTATTCCTCAGTGAAAGGAAAGTTTGCTTGTCATTTGTAGAGACTTCGTTAAGGTTTAACTTAATATGAGCTCCTTGTCCAGGTCAAAACTGACAATTGTTTTGCATACAGAAAATTATTAGTGATAAGGTAATTTTGGGAAATAGTTGTCTACTTTCATCAACCCATTTCTACATAAGTCTATCTATATCTACCACATACATAACCCACGGCGGCAGGCTTTGCGACTTTTTCGACAAACGCTTTTTGCTCTATTTTATGAATTCATATGCATATGGTAGTCGTTCAATACGGATACGGAAATGGAACGGACGACAACGGAACCTGGCCACGCCGGCCATGCTTCCAGGACTTGTATGGAATTGAATCTGTAGACAGATAAAATGAGAAACCGGGCTATCCGGCTTCACATCCCGCTATTATCCTGTATAATATGTGTGTATCCTATGTATCTGTAATATAAATATGTAGCATGTGCACTATTGCTTGAAATAATTGGGGAGAGACCGGGAGAGAGCCCTTTAGACCAAACAGACGACAGGCCACACCACACTTTATGTTGACTTCATACATTGATACCAGTATAATATACTGTACTATGGGTAACCAGACAGATCATCAGACTTTTACTACAGGCTAGGTGAAGTCGTGTCATGTCAGTATAATAGTCTCAGTGTACGGTAGGTGCATGTAAAAGTAGGGTAGTTGTAGTAGTAGTAAAAGTGGCATTCACTTTACTGTCTGTCTGACTCAGAGTAAAATTCGGCGAAATTATATGTGCAAAGCCAAGCAAAAGCAAGAACGAGTCATTATTGACGATTCGTCATCAACTTTACTTCGGCAAAAACGCTTGTTACCATCATCCTCCTCCACCAAACGCTATATTTTACATGTTTGCAATTCCTTATAATAGTGCAATTAAGTATTGCACAATTACATATATAATTTACAATCTGAGTTCTGTCTCACACTATCTCACTAAAGCTACCTATTAATCTTACAATGAGACAATATTAACTATGATGCACTGCCCTGGGATATACAATTTGCAAATGTATAATATGCTAATTACTATTCGTAAAAATTGCCAACTTTTGCGTAAAATTATGTAAAGAACACCCACTTTGAATGCATAGCTGTAATAAGCTATGTGCTTGTCCCAAACCATTTTAATGTCTATGCTTAACAATTCGCAATCAATTAACCCTTTACTACATAACTGTATGCAGTGCAAGATTTCAGGTATACAACTGTACAAATATTTGTATCTAAATAAATCTATGCAGTATACCTTATCCACCTACACATAAGTACTTAACAATATCTAATACTCGTATAGGTAAAAATGTGGTTTTGTATTATGTAGATTATAATCCGAATCCGATATACATTTATGACAACG
>JAQFYC010005990.1:0-13100 GCA_034694165.1 Tomocerus mixtus | reverse complement strand
TGGACACCTGGGAAAGATGGGAAAGTTGTCAAAAAGCGGGAAATACGGGAAGGTTAGTGGGAAACTTGGGAAGGTTGTGTTAACGCAGGTTAACTACACATATACAGCACCTTTAAACTAAGTCTTGACTGAGGCAAAGCATGAGTTCCCTAAATAAGTATATATTATCATATCATAATATCTTTTTTATCGTTGTTTTATTTTATATACCATTTATGTAGTACGCATATAAGCAACGACAACGACACATACCTATATTGGAAATACTAAATGTCTCTCGTAACCTAATCAAACCAATGCAGTCTATTTTTGTATAGCTTAATCAAAACATTGAATGATTTCAGTTTGTTGAATTTGGTTAATATTCATATGCTAATGTGATTAGTTAAATATATGTAAGCAATAGTGATTGTATGCATGCAGCATTTAAGAATATGTAATTGTATTGACCATGAACTTTAAGTGATAAGGTAGTCAGACTTATGCAGGCGCCTACCTTTGGCCATGTTCTTATCATGTTCTACCTGAAATACTATGCATTGGAAATGTCTGTATGTATAATATTATGTTGTAATTCTAGTTGACAATAAAACTAACTTTTAGTTCTCATCGAAACTTCACTGAGCTAACATCACGGTTTATTAATCATCGGGCCTTTGCTTCATAAAACTAAAACAGTTGATTAATAATGATGTGACTTCTTATAAGGAATTAAAGACAATTCTAATTAAATATAATTTTCAGCTCAATTACTAAAGTAGTATATATATCGCTTGCTATAAGAATAATATTATAAATTACAAAGGAAATTACTTTTATAACATGTAATGCAATGTAATGTAGCCATAGGTATTGCGTTGTTCAACAACTAAGTATAATGAAATCAGATCCTTGGACAGATCATATTTTACTGAATCATCTACAGAAATTATTATATGTTATTATGTAGTATATGCTAAAATTTTACGGTAAACGATATTCATAATTTTCTTAAATATTAAAATATCATCATTTATTATTAGAACATTCTTTTTAATAAAATTGTTTTAAGTAGTTAAGAACAAAAGAAGTAAATACTGCAAGGAAATGGTAAATTTAGTTTAGTTATTAATTGCGAGGAGTCTACCGTTACGAATACAGCAACACGATACCTACGATATTCGCTGTCCTATATAAGTCGCTCAACTACCTGTTATAGGCCATAACAGAACCTTCCCACTTATTACCACTTGATATATTACTTTCCCACTTCCCACCCCTAAAAAATGAACCATCCCGGACGGGAAAGTTGGGAATGTTACCAGCTGGAACTATTCCACCCGAAACCTTGAGTTTTAGTGCTTTTATTACTTTCTACATTAGCTATTTGTTTGTTAGGTATAGTCTCGGCTGTAATAATAGAATAAATAGAATAAATGTTTGCGATGGGGTGCTTATGCAAGTAATCAGCAATAAAACAAATAAGGAAATTGGCAATCTGTGTATATTATGTAAAAGATAGCTTATTTATAACTTTATTTATGCATTTTATTTTCATAACAACATGCATAAGTCATTCCTAGAATTAGGAAGATAGTAAAAAGGATGAGCGAACATTGGAAATTATTATTTATTTAACTGTAATCGTGTCTGTCGATTCATGTTGATACTCCAATTTTCTAATAAACCATGCAAATACGGATCTAAATAATTTATCGGTGCAAAACAAAAAATACCACAGTGCCCCACATGGTACAATACATTTTTGGTCATATATCACATTTCCCCAATAAGTTGGGGCATTGTGAGAAAGTAATTCTTGTGTTGAAATTCGTTAATACAATTACAAAAGGTTGAACCATTTAAAAGTTACAAAATATATAAAAATATAAAAGTCTCCCAGTTATGCTACACCTTGGCACTAATCGAAGCTTAGTGCCCAAAGCTATTGATATATGAAAATAGAATTCAAAAAAGTTGTCCCCTTCAAAAGTTATTGCCCGAAAACTGACATCGGACAAACCACCGACAAGCTTTTCGTAGGACCATACCAATAATATGTTAAACTCCCCTTTGCTCTCCCTCACTCCCATAAAAGCGATACCGATAAATTAATAAGCAGTCGTATATACACTTACGACTTACGGTTAGCAGTCTCTACTATTTACATATCCAGGGCACTGTTGTGATTGTGATAATGCCTCCTTAACTGTTACTATAAAAGAAAGCCCTATCTTGCAATGGTAGGTATTAAAGCAATATTAGCTGAACCGCTTTATTCGGAGCATTTATTCTGTAGCTGAAGCTGGGAGAATATAGGAAATTAGGAAATAATCTATAATGTAGCACTTAGCGCTGCTCACTAGAACGTTTCAAAAATATTAGAGAGAAAGCATTACAGATTAATTTTTTAAATATCAATTTTGTTTATAATTAGAGGCAGATATTTTCTCAAAGTTTACTAAATTAGTACATGTAGATAATTTAATGGAGGAAGATCACGCATTGCCAAGTAGACACAATCCACTTTTTCTTCAAACAATAGCAGAAATATTGAACAGAAAAAATGTCAGTCAAAATGATACCACTGTGGTATCAGAGGAAGAACGCAACGGTGCACAAATTTCAGATGACATTCTTCCAAACGAGGAGGTGGACTTGGAAACTTTGGATCCCGATTATCAACTAGCCATTATGATGTCATACGATGAAGGTAAAAAATGAAATCAGTAAATTCAGTAACTGTACTATTGTGTAAATGTATGTATTTTGACACAATTAAGGAAAGTTATAATTATAAAAAATATACACCTTAAAATAAAATCAACTGTCCATACGCCACGCCGAATTTTGAAACCACAATAATCCTAGTCTGCAATGACATTTCAACTTTAATGACTTTTTTATACCTTTATGTGCAGCTACACCATTCTCAGTTCCAGCACCAGTTCCACCACCATTACCAATTCTTACGTGTGATAATAATGGATTAGTAATTTCGAAATCAACCGAACCCATTAGGCCCCAATGTGAGGGCAACGACTCCACCACGGACATTGTTAACGCAATTAAAAAAGGCGTTAAGCTAAAGAAACCGACTGAGAAAGCACCGAACGACGGTAATTATGCAAAAAGTTTTTCCAAAACTCCAAAAAAGTCGGAAGTTTTTATTAAATCATTTTCAGGACATTTTGATTCATTAAATGGAGTTATACAGCTGCGACTTCCTTTTGAAATAGTTGCATATAATTAATGTTGTCTTTTTTGGCTCTAGGTTCTAGTTTGACGAGCAATATTTTACCTGCTCAAACAGCTGCTTTCAAAAAAATTCCACCTCGCGAAAATGGAATTAAAAATATCGTGGGGATGGATCTTGAGCTGGCAGCTATTTTGGAACGAAAGCGGCTTCTATCGGAAACAAAGGAGTCATTTACAAATTCAGCAAATGGTTTGTCTTCTCTAATATTTTTCGATTTTAATTAAGCTTAAAATAATTCTCGTATATGAAACTACAATAATTAAATAACTTTAGACTTCAAGGATGTTGATACCATCGCAAATCAGAGTGTGCATACTTCTTCTCAAATTCAACACAAACCCCCAGATTTTCTTCCCTTGAGTTGCAATACGAGCAATGAAAAAGAGACTTGTATGCCTAAAATATCCATAAAAAGTCATATTCAGGAAGGTACTTTCCCGAATATTAATAATTATTCATTTAAATATAAATAATTATGAAAATAAGTATATTTACAGATAGAATTTAATAATTTTGTTTATTACAATTTTCTAGTCCCTAGTTCTTCCAGCAACAAACCAAATGGCACTCTCAAAACAACTCCACCCCGTAAAAATGTCATCGAAAATATCATGGATCCTCAGCTACCAGCTATTTTGGAACGAAAGCGACTGCTGTCCGAAGAACCAAAGGAATTTTGTACATATCCAGCTAACGGTTTGCATTGCACTACTACTACACTATGATTTTACATTTTCCACCTTCCAATAGGTACATTATTATAAATATTTTATTACGGAATATGAAGCTACATTTTTATTACTAAATAATTTCAGGCAAGAAAATTTATGACGACACATGCATTAAAGAAAATGTGCCTGCTCAAATAAACGTTAATTGCCCGGGCGTTCTTGAACCGAGTTGCTCTACTAATACGAAAAAAGTGGCGTACGTTCCCAATATTTCAGTGAAAACGAGTATTCAGGAAGGTACTTTCTCGTGAATTATTGCTTACATACAAAAAACATAATTTCATGGTTCTAATAACAATGTTTTTGCAAAATCTTTCAGAGAGTGAAATCAAACCGAATGCACAGCAACAAAATATTACAAGTAATGATCCACTGCCACCAAAATATGTTGAAGAAGTCCCAGCTCAAGATAATGTGGTTGAGGAGGAGTCCTGGACAACTGACATAGATAGCAAAATAAAAACGACGGAACTCAAATTAAAAAAGAAAAAAATTGCAAGGCGAAATAGAAACAAAGGTAAAGCAGATGATGACGCGGATCTAACCGCAGAGTCGGAGGTAGATCTTGAGTTAGATCTTGAAGATCTAAAGCAACTGAAAAAGAAAAGGCTATTAAAGAAAACTAAGACTAAGCTCGACACCAAAACGGATATTAAAACAGACAAATCCAAGGCTCCACCATGCATAGATGCGCAAACTTCCTCGAATAATACCGTTACTACGAAAGCCGTGGGAAAGTCCTCCCCTCAGCAAAAAAATATCATTACCGGGTACCAATCAATCACAAATATTGCAGAGACTTCAGCAGCAGGGGAAGTAGCGAATTTTGTGCCAACGAGAAGACCTCCAAAAAAATCCCAGTCCTTTAATGCTAACCTAAGATTTATACCCCCAGTCACAGAAAAAGGCGCTGATGGTGATGAGTTAAAAGCAAAGTTGACTCGGCGTCTTTCAATGAACGAATGTGGGCGTGATAATATTTCTCCCAAACTTCAAGCATACAAAGCTGATAATCAAGAGCATTTAAAAGAGGCCTTGCAAGGGGACAACAAATTACCAAATGTGATCGAAGAAAATAAATCACTTCCCAGCGTGGAACCGATTTCCAAGACACAGTCTCAAGAAACACCTAAAATATCTCTTGATAGCAAAAAACCTATTCCATATCCAAAAGTAGCTCACAAAAAAGCAATTCCTCCTAAAATGCCCACCCCGCTCTTGAATACAATAAGCGATACTATTGTTGCCAGTGGTTCGAATAAAAAAGAAACTAGCTCCACAGTTATTCCTGCTCCTCCTCCATTTCCAATGGACTCACAAATTGACGCCCCTTTACAAAATGGAAATCAGTCATATAATGTTCCAGCACGTAATGATCCACCAGCTTCTAATTCCAGCTTGGGAATACAAGAGAAATTTGAAAAAGAAATAGACGACGAAGTTGAACCGCATGCACTTCTCTTGAAGGAAATTATCACTGGTATCAAATTACGATCCATTATCAAGGTACCACCTACCTCTCTATTTAAACTTATAATGTACGGAGTGGGAGTAGTGTCATTGCATAACTGACTATTACTATTTAATAGATTGCTAAATAATTCAGACAATAATTAAAAACTTAGACAAGTAAGATATTATTATTGTGTATCCTATATTTAGTGCTGAAATAATACAAACACGCTGATTGACTTTGTAAATAATTCAAATATTATTTGTAAAGCAGGATCCCCTTCAAAGAAGAGTTGGGAGTGGATGTCGTGCTAGTCAAGATTTGGAGTCGATACTGGCAAAAGCTATAACACTACGAAATCATGTCATGAATCCTGATAGCGACAGTGAAGACAGTGGCAATGACGATGATGTGAACTTTGATTGGGACGAAGAATCTGAAACGTCTATCTCGTAGTTAAGCCTTCTTACATTCCCCTCGACACCCCTATATGTTGATTAACTATATAAACGGTGAAATACAAATTGCTATAATTTAATTGCTCCAGCAAAGCTTCGCTCCAATTAAATCACAACATCTAATGATTATTAAATAAATACCTTAACCGTAATGAAATAATGGATACTAAATTACATATTATTGTAAGCTTTATTGATGATTTTACAATTTACATATATAAATATTATATAGAAGGTTCAGCAGACATTCCCACCCTGACACGCAGCGTACGCGGACACGGGGGTAAAAATCGAAGGTAAACGAAGGGACATGGGGGGACGTCTAAAATATTTGACATACAGGGGGGTCCGGCCGACGAAGTCGACCGGATACTCGTGTGTATGGTAAATTTTTTTTATATGGGTGAGCTGAACAATTGGCATATTATTTTAATCTATTTATATAATTCTAAATTATTTTAAATAAATAACAAAAATTAAATAAAACTAAAATAAAAATGACAAACTGATGAGGGCACATGGTGTGGTCCACTGTTTTTCCATTATATTTATTACACAAACCAGCCCCCCCCCTCCCCCAACCACGACACCCCCCCCCCCCCTTGCGCTCCACCAAAACACGGGGTCTGGAAAAACTAGGCAGGGAATTTGTGGTTAGCCCACAAGAAAAAATTGCAATTTCCGTTTGGATCATCACTTCGCCCTATGCCTTTTGAGCAAGCCCAAAATTTTCTTTCAAAATTGACACCCTTTTTGCGCACCGTTCGGAGACTACATGGCTCCTTGTGACCAAGGCAAACTGGAGCGTTGGGGTTGGGGATTGACGACAGCAAATTCTTCCCCATGTTTTTGACAGTTGTGGTTTTCTCCATTGTTTCCTTAACACATATTATGTCGTTTGACATCGAACTCATCCCCAATTCTTTGTCAGTTGTATCATCTTTATTTGTGTTATGGCATGAATCACTAGTCGTGAAACTTGTTTTATCATTTGCTAAGCTCACTATTACTATTGTCGTATTAACGTATGAATCACTTTGTGTTACAAGCTTCCCCTGACTTGAGTTAGCAATTCTTGTATTATTCTGAATTTCATTTGACTTGCATTCAACTTCAGAGATTAACTTGGCCTTCTTTCTCAAAATGTTTGCTATATTATTTTGCTTCCCACCAGTGGGGTTATTTCTTTTCTTCAAAGTATTTTGTTTAGGTGGCTGTGTAGCTGAAGATTTAGTTTTATTGTCACATTTTGCAAGAAAAGGATGTAATTTCATTTGTTTCCCAATAAACTCTGGATAATACTTGGTGCATCCTGATGGAGGCTTCGGACTTGGAATGGTAATTAGGGAATGAAAAGTGGCTGATATAGGGCAATGGTCACTACCGTAAACATCTGCATGGATTTCAGCCTTTTCCAGATACTCTGACAAATGTTTGTCAGCGATAATGTAATCAATTCTTGAACCATAGTTATTCTGCCGAGCATTATTTCTTGTACACCAGCAAGAAAATGCATCTGTTGCTGTAGGATGAAGAAACCGGAAGGTATCCACAAAATCCGTTGCTAGTAAGCTATCCATCCATTGTCTAAACACATTTTGTAGAAATTCCTATAAGAAATTGATAAAATCATTATACATAACATATTATAAGCAATTATCAAACAGCAAGGCCTAATGATGTGTAGGATTGAACGAATTCTACACTAACTAACCTCAGTCTCAACTCCCTCACACCTATCTACCACTTTATGAGAAATATTCAGATCTCCAGTTATTATCACAAACGATCCAGCTTCCATTAATGCCTGTGCACGTCTTCCGAGTAAAGAATGAAAAGTTTCCTTGAATTTTCTACTATTTATCGTATCTTCAGGATTAACTCGTAGTCTTGGACAATAAACATTAATCACAGCGAGCAACTTTTGCTCTCCACTTGGCATCTAATTATAAATATAATATCTACATGATAAAGCTGTTTAAATGAATATACATATATTTGCATCAATCCATATATTTGAATATGAATATCATTAATGACAATGATAGGGATAAATAAATGGTTTACCGTTTACCTGAACCGTATGCTGAGTTATGACACTCCGCCCATCGTCATCCCCAAAGATAGCAAATGACTTCTCGTTTTCTTCTACGGAGCAATAATTTCCAACCACATCGTCAGGATATTTTGAGTATTTTGCATAAAGTAAATTGGTCAGCCCTTCCTCCGATTTCGCTGGCGTGCAATCATTTTTACAATAGGTGGCCACCCCTAAAAGCAAATTAATAGTTACGTCTTTGAAGAAATGCAAGAATATTACATATAAATCTGATGGAGGTTTTGGAGAAGGGTTATTGTGGACAATGGGTAAAGGAAATGAAGAAATATAGCGGATACCGTCATTCTGAAAATTATTTGCATTTTTTAAACTTCCATTACGCAACGCATTAGATTTAAATGTTGTCTTACCAGAATATCCAGTACGATTACGACTATTAAAGGAAAAATATGATGTAAAGTCGTCAATAATTGATGTTCGCTCATCCAGTTGATCTCCTAAAAGAAATTTAAAACCATAGCTTAATTTATTTGGGAAAGTAATTAACAAGTTTAAAAAAATTGAAATGTTTTGATGATGATATGTCAAAAAAGTTACTTGAAATTTTGGTTTCCTGAATGGCCAAAATTGAGCACTTCAGATCTTTAAGCGTATCTTTTATGCTGATCCCCGTTAACCCGTTAACATTCCACGAAAATACGCTAAAACCAGCAGGTTTCTCCATTTTTAAATTTTACTATGCATACTTTTAAATCTTTTAAAACTTTTTGTGAGTTTTGCTCTTTAGTCGTCTCAGATCTAAGATCTTCGATCTACAGAATGAATTAAAAAATACAGTGATTGAGTATTTCCCGCAAGAAATCAAACTATTATTAAGGTGTGCAAACAGATGGCTTAAGCAACGCAGGACTGATGCAGTTGGCAGTAGCCTTCCTTAAAAAACGAGACGAAAATTACATTTACTTCAATTGATTCAATCTAATTCAATGTAACGCAATGCTGGCATTAATTATTTTATTAAATCATTTTTCAATATTTTATAGATCCGCCAAGCTAAGCCCACAACCTGCATTGGATTTTCAAGTAACCACTTAATAATATTTTAAGACATCATCATCGAATGAGATAATAAATAAACCCGTGCACACGGACGTCCCTATGTATCGCTGTGTGTAAACAATTATTATTTCAACACTAGGAAACATGTATTTATAATACGGCTTTATTACCTACGTAATTATAAAATTGTTGAAATCATAAATTACGTGCAAAAACACTATGAACATAAAGTGAATAGGGTACTCATGACAAAATTGGGTTTCTAAAATTAAAGTTAATTAAAATAAATGATTGCGGAACTGGAGGTAAACAGTAGGAATTTAAATATTATGCACGTTGGATTAATATGCACATTCTTGTCATCGATACATTAGAGGATTTCCAGATATTTTTTGTGTGCATGAAAATCTGTTAAGTTAATAATTTAAGTAAAATCTGTACAATTGTATCACTCTCACGGAACGGATACGTACTTTTGAACTTTAAGTAATCTTTGAGATGCAAATGGTGCGAGTGCAATCTCTTTTATTCCACTACATATTTTCAGCATTTCGATTATATATGGTTCAGTGGTGTGCTATGCTACCCAGTACTCTGTAATACATAAAGAAACAATAAGAAAAGTATTACCAAATTATTAACTGTTGGGAGTTGGGATACCATATCTGGACAAGATAATTCTTTAGGTCTGGGTTACAAATGTATTGCATAAATAAATAGTTCAAGAAATTGATATAGGTATATTTGTACTGTAATCAATGCCAAAGTATCATTTCTTAGTTGTGTAGCAATAAATAGTTCTATGTACATGTATTATAATAGTGTACTTATCATGCTTGATGTAAGGTATATTAAATAATTTATGATGACAGAAAGAAGTCAATGGAATAGAACTGGAAACTCAGTCGTGGTTGAATAACTGATAATATTATAGTAATGGGGATTAATGGGGAACGAATACGCAGTATTACCAGTCGCATTTTCCGCGGTATTTGTCCATAATAATGTATCAACGCATGTATTTGGCTATTGCATTTCTCATATCGCAATCGCAATTTGCAACTCGACTTACTAGCTCTACGATGAAATGAAATAGGGATGTAAGATACATGACATGATACGCCTAGGGGCATTTTTGCAATATTATCTTATTATTATGTATTGTTAGGTTAGGTATGATTATGTAACCGTTTCCATGAATAAGTGAGTAACATACATGAAGTATTTAGTATGCATTAATATGTACAATACAATTGTCTACAATCTGTTCCTGTTCTGTGCTACATTCCGTTGGTAAAAAATGGGAAGCTACACAAACGAGTAAGGAGGAAAATGCAAACATTTATCATATTATGATGCTGTCGCAAACAAGTAAACAATATCCAACAAAACTTAGTTCACCAGACCAAACGATCACATCTAACTTAACACACATAAAAGTCAAGTAATTCATCATGGGTTCCACAAATTCAAAGTCATCACCAGCCACCAAATTTCGAGTATCCCCAAATTGTCCTATGGCTTTTACAAGAGAAACCCCCGAAAATGAAAAGGGAAAAAATCATTTGATTACAGAATTAAAATTGTACAGGAAAAATTATTGCACTGAAGTTTTGCAAGCGACCGAGTTCCCGAGGACAGCAGTTAGTTCGCATATCAATGGATTCGTCCACACTGTCTTGAACTGCTACAACAACCACTATAATTTGGTGATTCGCCCTGATGACATCTGGACTGCCATTATGACCCAATTCTCCTTCTATCTAAATGCAAACGCTGAGAAATATCGGAAACAATTTGTCAACTTTGAAGGGAAGAAAGAACTGGAAGTAAATATTTCAGGAACTCTCCGGTCAGCTCCTTATGACTTATTTGTGGCCAAGATGACGGAGAAAATTGATGAAAATTTGGTGGACAAAGAAGTGAAATCCTGGATTCTCCCTGACTTTTCTACAACAACAAAGGAAGATTGGATTGCATGTGGTGCAATTTTTATGGCTGCGATGAAAAAATATTTTGACTATACTTATTGCTTAATGTGCGGAATTCCTTGGATAACGTTAGAAGGAACAGTGGAGGATTGGAAAAACATTTTGGGTAGACTGGAGAAATTAAAATCTTATGACATGGAAAAATGGTATGGATTACTGGAACCGATTTTGAAGCAATTCGTTAAAACTAAAAAAGGCAAAATTGACAAGGGGTTTTGGTCCAAAATCTGTCATGAAGATAGCGGCGAATCTGGACCAAGTTACCTTTGCGGTTGGATATCCGCATTTTGTGTTTACGATATCGATGGAAAGTGGCAAGGTGAAGACAAACTGTGGTTTCAAAACTCAAATGCTGAAAAGCAAATCTGGCCGTACGTTGACATTGGCAAAATTCCTTCTGGAATTGTTGAAGCCGATGTAAAAATTATTGACGTTGACGGAAGTACGCATTACAGCGTTTTGCTTGCCGGGCATATGGCAGTGGATGTAATTGAGGATAAGGAGACAAAGTGCACTTTGAAACCGCAAATTGGATGGGCTCTTGCACTCAAACCATCGCCAGAAGAAGTTGAAAGGCTTAAAAAAGGTGGTCATTTAATAAGTGATTCATTAAAATACTTTCTCCTTAGTGTAGATAATTTAATTAAAGGATAATAAAAATAATATTGCGGGACGGACATGTTTGATGTGTGTATAACTCGACTCGCTCCATACTAAAAAATATTTTTAATGAAACAATTATATGTATCAGATTACTAAATATCTTTTATTTTTCAGACGAGCCTGGGTTCCGTTTCTGAGAAAACTGACCGCTAAGACATTTGGTTATCGATTTGTGACAAAGATTGAGTTGTGAGGAGTATTGGTAATAAATGCTTGTCTGGTATATTTGTGTGGTTTCATAAAATGTTATTTTTTTCGCAAGGAATCGTTTTAGTTTTGATCATGGAATTAATCCAGATGATCAATTAAGGCGTGCAGTTAGGTTTTTAGGTTATCTTCTTTTGTTATTAATAATACTGTTTTAACTATCCTACGTTTAACACACCGGGCACGCCCTATAAAAATATTGCTGTAAATGATTAGTTATTTAAATGTTGGCCAAATTTAGCAACATTTAATTAGATACATCATAAGTACATCGTTCTTAAATATAAATTCATAGGTTGTAATTGCTCATTTGAATAATACATTATTAGTTTTTTGGTGTATACCAGCAAATATTTGTTATTTAATAGTGAATATAGGCTGTAAAGGTCAAATATACATACCGGTCGGTATCTGTATCGACAACACCGAGGCAATTTAAATACCAAAATTTTCAAGCACATGTAAATTTTGGGAAATTCTAACTGAAACCAACTAAGCAGTTTACCGATCAATAAACAGTCTATATAGTATTATTCTATTATATGGGTATTATAATCGAATACATGGAATATTTATATATATTATTATTTTTTCTTCCTTCAAATACAAATACACTTATTTTTTCCTGTCCAATGATGTAAAATTATTGTCATTTCATTTTTTGTTACGCAAGATGAAGATTCGTAGTAAATTCCTTAATTCTTAGCACCCTTATACCCATAATATTATTCATAGGATTATTCTTACTTGCATCATATTAAAAAAGTATTTGTCATGGGAAAGTTTTGAGCAGCTTGCATCAGTACTACTTATCTTTATTTAAATGAGAGAGAAGATATTCAAAATCCATTCAACAGTACTTCTACCTAGTATATGTATTTTGTACCTACTAGTTGTATTGCTCATTCATGGTACCTGATAAGCAATAACAATAGGTTTGTCCTGCTATGTATATGGCGATGACAATAAAATATTATGTTTCTGAGAAATGATCGCTTCCTCATTTTGACCCCATATACAATACTATAGATTATACAATTAAACTAGCATATATAAAGAAAGTAGGTACACATTATGCATTATGCTATAATGACGACACATTTTTTAAATACCTACCAACTGTGCATGTTTATGATTATTATGATATGATACTTCCGCCATTCGTAAAATTTCATTTGAATTCGAACTGAGTTCGTTATTTGTATACATAAACCATTAAAACCATGTATGTATATATAGTA
>JAQFYC010005989.1:0-13101 GCA_034694165.1 Tomocerus mixtus | reverse complement strand
ATTATAGAAACTTGCCACATTTGTAAAGTTGAATTTGTATAGGATTATATTATAATACTGAGGTTTTGATGATTCATTTTCCATTTTAATACCATAATACTATGTAAATTAAGTTGATGATGTGTCTACTGCGTGAAGATTTAATTTGGTGTAAATCTAATAGTATCTATCAGTAGATAACGTTGTTGCGTTGTAATTTAATGATATAATAATGGTACTTTAGTAGATCATTGTGTTCACTCACTTAACTGATAGGGCATGTTTGTATTGAAACTATTCCTACTATTCTAAAAATAAAGGTCAATGTTATTAGTGAATGTCCCCTTGGAGAATTTTGAATTGTTTATTTTGGTTTTTTTGAATTTTAATTTGATATACGCCCTTCTTCTCGCGAAGAGTACAATTGACGATTAAATTGGTACGTTAAAGATCTATTTTGCCATTTTCCAATGTTTTCCAAACTACAGAAATATATAAAAGACATTTTCCACACAAAGTACAGTCATTGGAATGCTGTGAAGGGAAATGTCGGCAAAACTGATATTATTTTAGTAGGAACGTAGTATTTGCAAATGGAACAAAGTCGAAGCGATCTTAATATAATATAGGCTGTGCACTGTGCAACCTTAATGTATACATGTGTATGCAAATGGCTATAAGTGCACGTGCAGAAAAAACTGTTTGGCTATCCTTTCTTTTGTATTTTAATTTGATATTATTGTTCATTGAATAACAAGGTTATTTGGAGAGTAGGAGGAAAAGATTGTTCTTGTTCCTTCAGTTCACAGATGGAAGAATATTATTTTGTCTTGTGTTGTTATAAATGAGATTGTAACATTTGTAAATAGATATGGGCCTTTAACCAATCCGACGGAAAGGGGCGAACTTGTTCCCGGGACATATTGTTCCAGAGTTCTGGACAATTGCCATCGACGACGTTGCAAAATACAATCGCCAAACTACCCGGGTATTTACTATATCTCTACTTACAGTATCATTCTATATTTATATCATTTGTTATGTCCAATAGGGATCTACCCGAGGAATATTTCGTGCTACTACACAGTTTACCATCGGGAGACGCCTCCATGCAAACGAGTCCTCATACAAATCAACCAAAACAAACCACACAAAGTTCAATTGAGGTCAATTGGAAAATCTAATGAAAATAATGAAAACTTTCTGGCTTGGGAAGATTGCGACGGAAACAAGGACTACCTCATCATCTACGACGGGTATTATTGGGGGAATTATTCATTTAATAATAGTCTCTAGGGCCACTATTAATGACATTTATTATAATTCGATAGCAAGACGACTGACGACGACGTGTTGTTGAAGATCTGCGGAGGAAATTACATCCCGCCAATCACCAGTTCTAGCAATGAGGTACTCATTGCTTTTCATGCGACGCCTTATGGAAATTTACTGGAGCCCAAGCCGCCGGCACCGTTTCCGGTTCCTCTCAGGGGATTCGAATTGGATGTCGACGTCGTCATCGTCGACTCTGAATCTGCTGACTACAATAATTTCAATTGTTCATTCTTTGTAAGTTTATTTATTTAATGTTGAGGAATACAAGAATATTAAAAGAGTTGTCGTTTTAGTTCATCAGCAACAAGAACGGGGAGCCGAACCAATTCAAAGCTCAAGAGTACGGTGGCAATTGGATTACGGGCAAAACTGGGACCGTGTCAAGTCCACGACACACGATTCCCCCAAACACGACGTGTCGCTACGAGTTTGTTGGCAATAAACACGAAGCCATTTGGGTCTACTTCGTCTCCTATCGACGGGAGCTCATCAAGGTGACAATAATGACAAGTGACAACTATTTATATTTAACATTTAATATTTCATTTAGGACTCTAAGGAATTCGAAGGCAACTGCACAACTAAACTTCAAGTCAAGGAAAACTTTATGAATGAAGTCCTCCTAGGCTCCTACTGTGACACAGAATTGCCACGACTCTGCGAGTAAGTCCATTCAATAATTCTATAAATAGAATATTTGTTAATATTTGTAAATACAGTCACAAGGCTCTGCAGAACGAGACGAGGATGGTCAGGGCCTGTACGGCCAACGAGTCTTACATCTCTGCCGGATCCAGAATGATCATCGAACAGGCCTTTCTAGAGGTACTTGACTATTATAGAGGCCCTTTAATATAAATAATAAATAAATATTTTAACGTAGGGAACCGCACTGCGTCCACTGCACTTTCAGTTTAATTACGAATTCGTACGACGTCACCCAGGGACGGACGGAAGTTGCAGTCGAAAGTTTAGTAAATTGAAGCAGAAGGGCAGCATTCGGACGAGTGACAACGTCTTCGACTTTGGACGCGGGGGCAACAAGAATTTGAAATGTATTTACGAGATACGGTTGAATCCTTACGAGAGCCTCAACATCCGAATGGGCAACTCCTCCTTCGGGGACAGGAACTGCCGAACTATTACTGACTACGAGACAGGTCTCTCTACAATATTTATTCTTCTTGTAATAATGACAACAAGTGACAACAGAGTTATTTGTTGACAGGTCGCTACATTTGCAGTTACAACGGGACTGATAAAAGCGAGGTGCGTATTTCTGAGTACATTTGGCCATCGTCCAACATCACGTCCAATGGACACTGCATCTGCAACAACGCCACCAACTTCAACTTTCACTTTCTGGGCCGCAAGGTGGAGATCGTCTTTGAGATCGGGAACATGACGAATGCGGACTCTTACGAGAACTTCTTTGTCCACTTCAACTACGAAATCAAAAAGGACGGCTGTCGGGCGGACAACCACTACCTGAAGACGGAGTCAGGACTCATCAGTCTGGAGTCCAAGTACAACAACGACGTCGACTGCGAGCACTACCCCTGGCTGATAGAGGCCAAGGAGAACTTTAGCTTGTATCTCAGAATCCCCGGCTTCATCATCGAGGACAAGAATGTGACGAGGATCTGTCCGACCAAGAACCGCATCCTCATCACCAACACCAACATTGTCTACCGGATCTGCCCAGCGAGCAACAACAATTTGAGCAAGAAGCCTTCGCAGACGGTTGAGATTTACTCGGAGGACTTTATGAAGTACGCGTCTCCACTGTACCCGAATGTCGCCACTCGTTTCTACATCGACTTTATCGGGAAGGAGTTGGGGTAGGTACTATTATTAGTGTACAACAGATAATATACTAAATATATACTATATGGCTTATACATATAGTACATCCTAACAGTAGAATGTCTTTGTTGTGTCACGTGATATTTCTTTGTTATGCATTATTATGTATGGAGCAACAATGGCAACGGCTGTGTGCTGTAACGTACATAATTTTCTCTTTGAACAAAGAAACAAAGGAATGCCTTCTGATTGGCTGGTGTAATGTTAAATCCAATGGTATTTAGTATTTGTTGGTTTATGCTTTGTATGCTATGTTGAATGATGAATTCAAAAACAAGGTTAATAATTTGACAACAGAAACAAAGGTTTTTATTAAAAGTATGACAATACTTTCGCTTTAAGGAGCATTTGGTAATTGCAAATCATAATAATGAAAAATAACAACTCAAAAACAATAATACCCATTCTTTTTATCGCAGAAATCTAAGCATGGAATCCAATTTGAAAAATGCACCCAGTTCAGTTTTGTAGGAATAAGATTTTTAAGGGTAGTAACAAAATTTTGATTGCCGTTTGGTGGTTCATATGATTCAATGACATTACATATATCTTTGGTTAAATTAAACTTGATCAGGGATTCCAATTTTGATTCGGGAATTTTGAAAGAATATGCAATAAAACGAAAAAACTTTTAGATTATATAGAATGCAACTTTCATCTACAGGAAAATTATCTTTATTCAAAGGATCTACCGCATCAAGTACTTGGAAGTATTGTCCACCAAAACACAAGCAGTCAAGGCCACAGAACCAATCTTCGCAGAGAAGCTCAACTCGACGAACGTGACTGTTTGCGAATTCTTCTGCCCGGAACTGGCAGCCTGCATCAGTGAGAAGTTGTGGTGTGACGGGGAAGTGCACTGTCCCATCACTCTGGCCGACGAGAACAAATGTGATTCATTTTGGTTGACACTTGGTCAACTCATGTCCCCTGCCGTGTACATCCCGCTAATTGCTGCCGTCGTATCTGCCCTCATCTGCTGTGTCCTCGTTTTCCTCTGTTTGTATGTCAAGAGGGCGGTGGTGGGTGGGGAGGTGAAGGACTACTCCAGCGCCGCTAGTACCGTTGAAAGATTACCCCCGAGGGATTATGACGACATCTCTTGATATGACGCCCATTCTGTCGAGTACATTAAAATCGATAGAGAGACTACTGTTTGATATTTAATGCACTTTTATTCACTATCGGTAAGTATCCAATTTCCTCCAATCATGGACCACTCAATTTAAATTCCACCAATCGGAATGCATGATCCATCTAAATTAAGTATTTAGCTATCCGGGAAGGATACATGATTTGGTTTATGGTCAATTCCCAACTAGAAATTGTCGAAATCAATTTTTAGAAAATAAAAATCAGAAAATTGTTTGCGGGAAAAGTTTGGAATTGAAATAAATTAAAAGTTGATCCAAAAATCGCCACACAAAAAATAATTCGACTTTTTTCAAAGTTACTAGAGGCTCCCCTTAATGAATAATTGAATATTTAAATGTATTTGTTGTACTATTTCAGATAATCTACTTCGGCAGAATGGGAATAACAGATGGAATACAGAAGAGTCCCCTGACATCAAAACTGATTAGGCCTTTAATGGTTGTATGTGTATGTGGATGTATAACTACTATATGATAATGCATTGACTAGAGAAGAATGTTTTGTAAAATGCAGTGCCAAATGTGGAGGAGTACTGCCTCTCAGGGTTAATTATTCGGAGCAATAATAATTGCACGTTGCACTCACACAATTGCTCACTTAGTGGAAATAGAATAAGAAACCACAATTTTCTATTGTTAAATGTTAATCTTTTGATAGAAACAATAAATACTCCCGGCTATCCTCTACTTTAATCTATTCATTTAATATGTTTAGAATGGATTATTTAATATAATAGAATGGAATGTTATCATTTATTTTGTATTCAAATTACAAATGAGTTATAAAGATTGTGAAATGTATTCTCGAAATGGACGGCTATCATAAGCTCTTTAGCCATAGAAAAATGCATACAATTGGCATATCTTATGCCAAGGAGGCTCAACTTGCTTGTGTTATTTATAAAAGTTTTCTATTCTAAATGAAAATGGTATTTCTAAAATTGTACCGGCAATGTGTTGGACTTGTATTGGACCAAAGGAGAGAAGTAAGCAAGTTGAGCCTCCTTGGTCTATTAATTAGTCGCTACATAAAGGTTTAAAAAGATTCTAAGATAGAGATTCTTTGTCAATAGAGATATTCTGGTTAGAGAGTCTTGTCAATAAAAAGTGTTCACACTTCAATCTCATGTCCGTAGGAGGAGACTTCGATTTGCTGTCCGTAGGAAGCACGCTGTTTCTGAAGTTCAAACTCTCTTGGGACGGTGTAGGTTCGGTGCGGTTGCTGCAATTGATTCATTATTATGATTTGCAATTACCAAATGCTCCTTAAAGCGAAAATTAATAATATATGTGTTTGAAGTACCTGCAATCGGCCACACATTTTATTCCCGTACATTAGGATTATCAGAATTACACTTATCATCACTATGGCGAGCGTCGCTGTCGCTGGCCAATATACGTGGAACATCTATTGAAATATTATTTAATTAATTATTTATTTAATTATAATTATTATTAAAGTATTATTGTTAATATAATTATAATTGTACGTTAGAGTTGTTGTATTTCTGGAAGAAGGGTCAAAGGTTGATTGTTTTTGGGTGGGGTGATGAATATGGGGAGGAGTAGTCGGTTGCCCGTGTTGTTGTCCCGCCAGTAGGCCTTGTAAGGGGAGCAGCAGCAAAAGACAAAGTTGAGGATGAGGATGCTGAAGAGGACGATGGTGCAGATGGAGATGATGACGTAGAATCCGGTGTAGTCCGAATGGTCCGGACCGGTTTTGATGTATTCGGGGTTATTCTTCCACACTTCACTGTCAATTAGAATTGACATCTTGACATTGTCAACTCGGTCTCTACCAAAGAACACACCCTTTTAGCTCAACCGACACACACAACACAACAACACCTGCACTATAAACTAAACAACAGGTAGGTAGCACAACATCACCTGAGTACCACCTGCCAAAGTATGAATATATCCACTTTTAGTACTTAGTATGTGCTATGAACTGTATTAAGCTGTATGCAATTCCTAATACTCCTACACAATAAGATGAATGTCCTTGAATGGAACTTGTTTATGTTGATGATGTTTATTCAATGAATAAATAAACTACAATTAAATAAAGTACAATTAAATATGTACACAAGAACTTAAGAAATGTTTTATTAGCAATTATACATTAAACTGTAATGAATCCAATTATAAAAGAGTTGTCAACTGTCAAGAACTTCAACGATATTTACGAGGACTGTAGGATCTGGAGCGAGAGTGGCGAGACCGTCGTCTGTACGGCGATGGGGACCGACGGCGGTTGTTGTCACGGTTGTTGTACCCTCGTCTGTACCTGTCCATACTATTTAAATACGTTAGCACTCATACAATATACAATAGAAATGTAGAAATGTATATGTTACCGGTAAAATCAGTAATAAAGATTATTTCAGTTTTAGGGTTAAAACATTAATACGACGAATTTTAAATAAATATTGAATTTAGCAGTTTGATTAAGCGGGGAATCAGAAAAGTGTCATTTCAACCTTTTACTATGACAAATGACGACGAAAGTTTAAAATTCAACTGGTTGTAAAATGGCCATTTATCATAGCAGAGGGTTGAAGTAATTAATTTTAGAAACATTAACGTTTTTGCCTAGGCATTACCGGTAATGCCTTACTACCCCTTTTGCCGGTAACATATATAATAATAAATAACTCACGTGGGTTTTCCCATGTAAATTCCGGGGGTTGGAGTGTGTGCTCGTTGTGTGATGGAAAAGTCGACGCGAATCCTCCGGTTGTCGATCTCAATTCCGTTGCAACTCTCCTTCCCCGCTTTCGCATCCTCAATGCTTTCAAAGTAGATGAAGGCAAAGCCTCTGGAACGCCCAGTCTAATTATCAACAAAAGGGGTGACTACTTTTCCATAAAAGTGTAGTGAGGACTTTGACTTTGAGAGCACTTACGTGGGACTTAAATTTGAAATCTGTTCTATTATTTGCATTTGTTCATTGTGTGTGCATTCTTCATCACAACGAGTCAATGTTCAAAGAATTCTTACCTGAGCATCTATGACGACTGTACACTACAAACAAACAATATTAATTAGCCTCCTTTATTAATTAATTAGCCTCATTTATTATTTAATTAGCTTCATTTATTAATTAATTAAAAAACATTCACCTCATTGATGGGTCCGTAGCGGGAGAAGACTTCCCGCAAGTCCCTCTCTGTCGTTCGAAGACTCAATCCAAACACACCGAGACATTTGTTCGGACCTGGGTTTTCTTGTTGTCCTCCTCCTCCTCCTCCGCCGCCACCTCCACCACCACCACCTCCCCCTTGGTATCTGTTGTTCCTACGAGGACTTGGAGATCTAAATACAAAATATACAAAATATACAAAAACAGTTACAATTCAATTCTTTAAATAATTCTTCCTTCTAATAACCAACGTGTCATTCTTGTCAATAATAAAATAGGAAGACAGCCGACAAGAATACACGTCGTCACCCAACACAAAAATACAATTTTGTAGAGTTAATAATGAATTGTTGTGTACCTTGACCGGTGAAATGAACGGCGACTGCTGTAACGTGAGCGGCTGTGAGACCTTGACCTGCTGGCCCTTCGTCCATTATATTCCTGTTGGACAAAGACAAGTGATTAGTGACGACTTTTCCAAATTATTGGACACTTTAAAGTTAATTTTACCCGTCTTTCGGCACGATGATGATGATGGTCGCTCATTTTGTTGGATGTGTGAACTGCTATGTGCTATTGAAGGCCGTACGGAAGAATGGAAGCGCTTGTTTGTGTTTGTGCGGGAAGGACCGACTCAATTCTCCCAACAGGGTTTCCTCCTTCTCACCCCACTCACAAAATACACCCCTCCTCACCCCTCACCAAACAATTACTAAAATATCCCCCAATTTTTCTCATAATATTCCAACTACAATATTAATTGTTACATTTCCCTTAATTTCTTGTTTTATTGGAAACATTGGAATTGGGAAAGAAGGAGCGCCAACTTCAAACTCAACTTCCCCAATGACCAAAAGAGACTTCTACGAAACATTGACTTTAGTTTCCCGTCACACAAATGAATTCAACTTTTATTTCGAAAGTTCTTCCAGACATAAATATTTACAGAAGATGTCAAAGGTCATTTATCCGTACTAACAGCTGTACACTCTAATCAATTTCTTCCACCTGGTCTGGTGCTCACAAATGCAAGTCAACTTGTTAATAAAATGTTATCAATAAAAGTATTTCAATAATTTATTTTTATTTGTCATTTATGCAGTCAACATCATCATCCTTGCAATTTCATATATCACTTACAATGCCACTTAGACAGTGTTCAAGTGTAATTTAATTAAGGCTTGTATTTAATGGCACCTCAAATATTTATGCTTATTTTACCTCAAATATTTATGCTTATTTTACCTCAAATTTAATTACGTACTCTAAAATATATCATTTCGCCTCAAAAATGGGAATAACCTCAATAAATACTTAATTTAACTTTAATACTATTTTCTGAGGTGCCATTAAATACAGCCTTAAATAAATGTAATTTAGTTAATATTAATTTTATTTGAACTCGTAAAGATATACATTCACAATTGGCATTTTAATATCATAAGAGTATTGGAGAGGCCACGTCACAGCTCTTTTTGATCATTGGCGATCATCCTGTCCACCGTCGAGATCTGTCCAAACAACTTTAGGTTAGGACTACAAAATATAGTATCAAAGCACTAATTATCATCCTTAACCTTCAATGCTTAACTTCTTTTACAGGGGGTCAAACATTAAAAATGAAATGATGAATTGAAAACCGAAATTTTTCACTTTTAATGTTTGACCCCCTGTAAAAGATTGAAGGTTAAGGATGATAATTAGTGCTTTGACTCAGAATTTCTTGCTCTTTCCGACATGGTTGACCTCATTGATACCAATTAAGTCGTTCTTGAGATATCAAGGGTCAAAACATGATATTGTGCAATTTTCAATCGGCATGCATTAGAAAATAACACCTCGACAATTTGACCTTTGACATCTCAAGAACGACTTAATTGGTATCAATGAGGTCAACTATGTCGGAAAGAGCAAGAAATTCTGAATCAAAGCACTAATTACCATTCTTAACCTTCAATGCTTAACTTCTTTGACAGGGGGTCAAACATTAAAAATGAAAAACCATTAAATCGTCATGAAAATAGCAAATAATGGAGTTTAACTTTAAGTAAGTCAAAAACGGTTCAATTGATATCAATGTGGTAAAACATTTAAGAAAGAATGTAAAATTCTGAGTTAAAATTGTCATTCTCATCGTTAAAATTAAATTGTCAATGACATTACCAGCCAGGGAATACAGTAAAAAATTTAAAAACTGAATAAACACCCTAATTAATATTTGCTTGTTTAAATAACCAGGAAGTACTCGTCTACTTTGGACGGTTGTCAAAACGAAGAGATGAGGTTCTTCTTGTCTCCATCTCTAGAACAAAAGAATAAAATGAATATTTAAATATTACCAACAGTATTTACAGTATTTACATTTCGTCGTCACTTGTCAGAAGATGAAGTCCCGAAATTTATAAGAGCGTCGTCGACCATGGACACGTCACTCGAACCTTGCAATATAAATAAGACATATATTATATAGTAATGGAGGTGACACCGGAAGTGGGGAATGAACATTCAATTCGATGGTGCAGAAGCCGACGAGGACTGCAACCACTCGTACAGCTAATCCACCAAAGAAGTGATTCATTCACTGAATCCTCAAAGTCTTCTCTTTTTGATGAACTTTGACACCCTTACAGGCACTTCAGCACCCAGATGTCCAATTACAAATCTGAGTCACAGAAGTACCTGAGAGGGGATACGTCTTCTTGACAACATCCTCTTCAGCACCAACGTCACAAAGGAAACTCTTTCTGAGACAGCACTTTGGGGGCCACGTAAGGGAGCCTTCCGCAACGCTTCTCAACATTGGACCGGAACTTTGTTGACAAGTTGTCAATTGACAAAGACGTCCGAAGAAATTTGACATTTTGGGGGTGCAGTCTTTTGTGCAGCTCAATTTCCTTTTTGACTTGTTATTTGACATCCGGGTGCTGCTTGATGATGATGTCCTTCATAGCGATCGAGTCCCGCCGGTCCCGGTGCACCTGACAACAATCATTCCACGAATTCGAAAGCCGCCATCTCGCACAACATCTGACAGCTACAATTGACAATTGACAATCAAAACATAAATGACAACAACTGACAATTATAGAAATTAATGTGAAGTAGTGTTTTGCCCATGAGGGGGGATTTATGCCATAATTCGATGTTTGAACATTTCTCCATCTTCAACACAATAATGCATTGAAGGTGAAAAGTGACTAAAAGTGTGAAATACGAAACAGAGTGAGTCATCCCTCTGTCCTCTACTGAAGTTGTCACAACCACTGTCAAACACCAATATTTCTAGAGTACACAAATGAATCGTCAATGAACAAGGAAAACTGCTAGCAGCAAAAGACTGAGTGGTCGAACAAGTTGGGCAAATCTCAGTCAAAAGTGGAAGCAAGTGTTGCAAGGAAGTCTCAACCAACTGGGGCATTGTGACGACCGAAGAAACGGAGAAATAACTTTTACTCCTTCACAATATAGCACAGTTTCCCGTATCTTGTATCTAGTTATAGATGGCTCAATGCATTTTGCAGTTCTAGGGCTCTACGGGTTCCTGGAATATTTGGCTAGAAGCTGTACTGAAAAAATATTTATATTTTGACATGAAAGACTTAAAAACCCGAGGATCCCAAAGAGGCTGAACTTAACCAAGTTCAGCTTCCTTATTGGAGTATCCTAAAATGAATGGCACCTCCCCATAGTGGGGGGGGGGGACGTGCCATGGGGATGTCCATGTACTGTGGGAAATACAATAGAGAAATGCTGGTTGTCATTTCTGTCTCCCTCTGACTCGGGTTGATTCAGATAATTCCTAAAAGTGGATTGCTAAGCGCATCCTTAATGCAATGGAGGAGATGGAGGAAGAGGGACGCCAACAAAACCTGAAAGACTTTATGAATTGTTGTGGAGCCTTGTGCGAAGACTAGGGGTCAACGGCCATGGATGAAATGTGAGGTCAACTATTATTATTATTTATTTGTATTGAGGAGGACGGCAGCCGAAAGTGGGAATGGGGTATCCGAAGCAGATTTAATAAAACTTTTTACCACGAATATGAAAATTAAAATGAGCTTACCCGTTAGAGAAAGAAATGTCAAATGTCAATGTCAAACACTATAAGGTGACTGAGTGGACCATCCCGACTGTGTCCTGTGATAACTGTAGGTCAATTTGTAAACTAAAGTGCAGTAAAGGAAGAATAACGAGAAGTGAATGACGAAGTAAACAAAGGATGACTGTTGGCTGTGCAGTGTGCAGGAGGAATTGAGATAGCGTCCTTTCTCCCCTCTCTTCTGCATCTGCTCAGTCTCAACCAGAGGGGAGAGAGAATAGTACATTCTGTGAGAGGAAGGGAGGAAGGAAGGGTCCTACCCGAACTACCCTTCGCAATCAACCCTTCCACAAAACTCTCCCCTCTCTTCCTATCGATTCTATTCTTCTTCTCAATTCTATAATAAATATTCACGTCAATGATGTCATCATTTCCTTGTCATAAAATTGTTTACGCTACATTTTATTGTACAACTATCAAATGGCAGACAATACATAGGTCAGTGAGGGACATTAAAATTATTTCCCGGACAAGAGATGAGATGACGAGACAGCCAGTCGCCTAAATACTTTCCGTACTATCAATTCATTATTATATTCTCAAGCCGAAAGATATACTATTTAACATGACAAAAATAATACATGAAAAGGATAGGAGGAGGGGGCGGATTTGCCCAGCCGTTTTCAACCCCACCCCCAGTAAAAAATATTTTGGCACGGCTTCAACAGGGTTCACAATTTCAGTAAAAGGCACTGTTATGAATTCAAATGCCATGCTTTCAATGCTCATTATCTATCGTGAAATCCAGGAAAATCTATACTATATTATAATAAATGAGTGTCACCACTGTCTGTCTGTATGTCCACCCCTCCATCTAGAAAACAGTGCAAAAACAACTGTTATACATATCCTTACAAACAGGAATTGGAAATATTTAAGATAGGGTTTCCATGGAAAAATTCACAAAACTTAGTTTAGAGTTTCTAAGAAAATAATCATTAAATTAATTTTGGCGTTTCTATTGAAAAATTCGAAAAATTTAGTTTGGTGTTTCTATGGAAATATTCACAATATTAATTTTAGTGTTTCTATGGAAAATATTTTAGTTTGGCGTTTCTATTGAAAATTTTGCACAAGGTTACATTACATATAAGATAATCAAATAATCACTGTAGCAACCCATCTTGACTATTAAATACAAAATAATCACCATAGCAACCCATTTTGACTATTAACTACAAGATAATCACTACAGCAAGCCATCCTGAATACAAAGAACGACTTTGGATCCTTAGTAGATAGACACATCAAAATATATTTCATACAATAATAATATGCTGTTCATTTATGTAAAGTAAAAGCAGCAAAATGTATTTAATGGTATGAATTTTTCTTTCATGTACAAGTGGAGGCAGGATGTTTTTATTTCGACTATCAAATAACTTATATTTCAATGTCACAATTTAAAATATAAAAGGAACTCTACTTGTACCCGAATTGCCTATCTTATATTAAAGAAAACTGCCAAGCCACCATATACAGCCCGCCCGAGTGAGTGTAAGGTTGCATAATTGTAAAAATAT
>JAQFYC010005988.1:0-13104 GCA_034694165.1 Tomocerus mixtus | reverse complement strand
ATATTCTATATTATTTATCTATTCAAGGTACATTACTTACATGTATGTGTAGCTTAATATATCTGTAGTTAAATTGTTAATACATATTACAGTACACTAGATACGAACCCTGTACTTATTAGGTGTATGCTACATAGTTTGCATTAAATTTACATTAGATAGCTAGAAGATTTAACTTTGTACTAATAGTACAACTACAGTACAGGTAGAAATAATAGCTAAAGTGAGTGAGTATGAGTGAGTAAGTGAGCTTAACTTTATTTCAGATAGTGATAGTGACTATGTGGACCTCTCTACTTTATATTTCATACCTATACGTAAGGTTAGGTACCTCTTCATTATTTGAATTGCTCTTCTGTCCATAATAAATCGTCAGAAGATATTATTCTCTTGCTAAATTTATTTTATGCCAAGCCAAGCCAGGACAAGCCAAGGTGTGTTATGTTGTATTATATACCTACTTGTCGTTTCTTTCATTTCAAATAATGCTTTGCTATTCTACCTTTAATATTACCATCCTCATATTCGTGATATCATATACATATGATGTGATATTCGGCACAGTATGGAATTAACGTTATTGTATGGCCTGGCCTGGCCTGCTTTTGAGATTGCGATCCAATCCAAACCAATGCAATGTAAACTTAATCTACGCTTATGCTGATTAGATTACTGGCCTGGCCTGGCTTGGTTTGGCATAGCTTAGCATTTATTCATTGCTCTGCGTGTGAATGAATCATCTGTTGTTCTTTTTGATAGAGGAATTTACTCTTTGGCTTATCGTTAGCTCATTTAGTCCCATCATATCATATCATATCACATCCGCACCATCAATGCAGATTACTTACACAAAACACAAACTATGTATAACTGCATGGATTTGACTTGACTTGACTAGATTGCACTGGACTGGACCACACCTACCTCTTTATAGCTTTTATACAGAACTATGACTATTAAGCTAAAGTTAGCAAAAACACTCAATTCATTTTCTGATTACCATTTGTCTATACTACAGTATATAGTAATATGAGTGATGGTCATACTATATCTTGTAACTGAGAATAATAAACTCTTTTATGTAGTACATAGGGTCGGTCAACTGTTATGTGTTATTGTATGTTATAGTTAATTCTAGGTATCGCTTAACTAAATTACTAACTCATTGGCATCATAGTCAAATTCATAGATCATCCCATTATCAATAGACCTTTATGTATTGTTATGCTACGTTGGTGCTCTGCTCAGTGCTCACTGCACTGCTCGCAATCCTATTTGCATAAATGAAGAATAATCATATAATGTACACCTAGTTCAGTTCACTTCAGTTTACTTCAACTCAACTCAGCTCACAGTTCACTTACATTACATTCTCTCTTCAGAAGAAGAGAACAAAACAGTCCAGTCAAGTCAGCCAAAGGCCAGTTCAACGGAAAACAACAGAGAAGTTGTAGAGGGACGGTCCTGGGAGTCGTTTAGCAATTTAGCGTTCGCATTAACACACAGATATTATATAGTAACTATATACTCTCATTGATATGCATAGAAACATTATATTTTCATGGTTATGTAGGTAGTAGGTACGTATCTATTAGTATTATACTTATATATTCGTTATATCCGTATCCCTATATAGTAAACCATCCTTGTATTTTGTAGTAGTAAATGTAATATATGCATGTTCTGTTCACCGCATTGTTGTTCAGTAATAAGTACACATTGGTCGCTAACTAACGTAATAAAGCTTTAGCAAACGTAACTTTGTACTTACATGTATGCACTTATTGTATACAGTGTTACATATATCAGTTGTGTATAAAATATAAATATTCTATATGGCAATTACCAATTTTAAATATACAGATATACTACATGGTATATGGATATAGTATGCTGATTCGCTCTGTAGTGTCAGTACCACTTTATGTAACGTTGGGCAGTAAAGTAAGTATGCTTTTACCTATTACAATTATTTTGTGATCTTGGCTTGGCTTCTCTTCCTATTTGCCACAAAGACTATCATAAACTAATGGGAGATAAAAGGATAGCACAAAATGCAGAAAGGCATTCGTATGAGCACAGGAGACAAGAGAGCTTGAGAGAGATGATGATGACGGTGCGGCGGCGGCAGTTGTTCGTGTTCTTGTTACGAACAAAAATGCGGTTCTGCTCTTACACAGACATATCTGTACTACTATAAATATGCATAGGGCTGTGTAACATTCTAGCATTACATAACGCTCTTTAGCTATTCATATACTCTTACTTACTATTTACTATGTATATAACCGTGGAAATTTTCTATTGTAACCGTGGTATACATTATTTACTGTTTCGGTCGCCTGAATTTACTTTGGAGCTAAATATGTTTCCTCGGATATGTATATAGGTACACATATTAAGTACGTACCTACTAACATATTGTGTACATAAGTATAAGTATGTAGTAGTATGCACATAGACGCTTATCCTATTTATGTATATTTGGAGATAGTAGTGGCTTCATTTATAAAGACTCTGCTTACTATTGTACTTACAGGGTTTGGCTTGTCATCAGGCTCTTACTACTGTGCAATGAAAGTCTAGTCCAGTTAAGCCATAGTCCGCCAGTTTCTAATTACTTAGCATATCATATAGTGCCAAATTGTCCTCCAATTTCATTTGCTTTCCCACTTCATGTTTAAGGTAGCTATAAGTTATAAGCCTGTACATATAGGAATTTTGCTTTGACTAAAGCAGACGCATCTCATGTTCTATGTAAATGTGAAGTAGCAGCTTATGTTCTTTAGGCCAACGCAGATCTAGACATAGGAAAACAATATACATGAAATAATAACATTCCTATATTAGGATATCTTATACGGAAAATTCAACTCTGGCTTTCATCTATATGCATTCTGTCTGCATTCATGTACATTTTGCTATTGTGAAAGTTACACGTATATATGTATCCATTATTAGATTATACTTGTACCCACTTTGGTATTAGGTATTCATATTTATCTATCATCAGAGTAAAAGCAAAAAGGGGCAAACATCATTTCATAGCAAAGGATTCATTAAACAATACTGAGTAGGCACTTATAATCTTTATATGTATATCACTATTAATGAAGAAAATATTATATACATGCATAGGTACATACCTACTTGTACTCGCCAAAAACAAGTAAAGACAAGTCAAGCGAACCTAGCCAGGCCAGGCCAGCCAGAGTCAGTAATGTAATATAATCTACACACAGCACGTATATAGAGCTTTGTTTATTGATGTTGATGGAAAAGCTAGGCGCGGAGCCATCGTAAACCTTCAGAAGGCAGGAATAATAACACAGAGCATATTAAAAGTGCAGTGCAACTCGCCGAGTGACGATAATATCTCATCGGTTCTTTGAGAATATCATCCTATTTGGATCATGTCCCAAGGTTTCTCCTATATTTGGGGCAAAGTGCATCCCAAAGACACTCACTCAACACACGATCGCAATATGGTCTGTTGAGTTGGATTTGGATTGCGAACTGAAACTGGAACTGATCTGATATCGTACCACAGCAGCATACCACACTAGCAGACAACTTGCCTTGTTGTTTTTCCTAACAACATTACATTATGTAGTACATACATAGGATCTCGGCTAAATCTCATTGTAGACGGAGATATATATTTCATGTCATACAATTGTAATGGTAATACTAAACCAGTAGCTAAACTCATGCAATAATTACTCATTGTCAGCTATACAGTACACTAAAAAACAAGAAATAAGGAAGGGAAATCTACGAGCCAAACAGCAGCACCTTAATAATAAGCATCTTATCTGCAGTAGGTATTTAGTTAACTATATGTAATAGAGCGCATCAGCTTTAGTGAAGACAAGTGAAGTGTTGTAGTTTAGTATGTTCTACTAGTGCGAGAATAGATTAAATACAAAACAGTTGACTACACAAGTCAAGTCAAGCCAAAACGCACCAATACTTACATAAGATACATACTATGCATGCCTACATACATTCTTCGTATATTCAAAAGTAGTATACTAAGTATAAACATACATCTGAAATGATGTAACTATTAACTATGTATGTATGTGCTACTGCTACTGCCTAGTGCAGATCATTGGGCCAGAATCTGGAGTAGAATGCAAGCGATGAGAAGTATGCAAAAAACTGATGTAATGTAGGGTAGGAGGATGTTGGCTGATTTGATCTTTTCTCTACAAATTCTGTTTCCCTGTTCTTTACAATCCAGCACAGCGTATTTCCCATCACATTGTCAATTCACTACAGTGAGACCACGTTATATGCCATTTTACAGTCATTCTTGTTAAGCCAGTGCATTTGTAACAGTATAACACTACACTATATTCGTATCTACTATCAACTCTACTTATAAAATATTGTATGCGCCATAGCTATAACTATAGTGAGTATCTGCATCGTGTAGTATCTGTACATACAGTATATCTATGTAGTAATAATACTTACTAGTCCTCGTCCTCACTTAGCTTAACTTTAACTCGGCTCGGCTCACTTACGTTAGCTACAGACTACATTACACGTTTCTTC
The DNA here is from genome assembly GCA_034694165.1 of Tomocerus mixtus. Lineage (NCBI taxonomy): Eukaryota > Metazoa > Arthropoda > Collembola > Entomobryomorpha > Tomoceridae > Tomocerus > Tomocerus mixtus. The sequence goes on along the minus strand of JAQFYC010005988.1, from coordinate 8,541 downwards.
CGAGCACATCTCATCCCATCATCCTTTTCTTTATATAGGTAGTTTAGTAGTTTTCCTGTATATAGTTCATGCATGGAGATGCACTGTAGTGTACTGTATAAGATAAACAGTACAAACTCTCGAGACTGTTAAGTATGATCTGTACGTGTATATTTATAGTGTACTAGTGATACAAATACAACTATGCAATATAGTTAAGTACATTGCTAATATTACACATAGGTAGGAAGTAGGTACTATATTTATATGCACCTACGTTATATCGATCTAAATATATATGTAACATGGTGAGTACTGTACAAGTATTCACAATGAGATCCTTTCTCCCAACCAAATCCAATCGAGAACCACTCCAAAACTGAATCTCGGATCATTCTCACTTTATCCCAAGAGAAGTGAGTGAGTAGACAAGATATTCACATACTATACAGGCGAAAGGAAGGCAGTGTAGTAGAATAGAGCCTTTTAGCCAAATCATAGTCAAGCTAAGCCAAGAATAGGTAGACTATGTACACTACAACTACACTGCACACTGTATACTTTATGTATGTGTATGGATGTAGTGAAGTATTTCGTCCAAACTCCAATAGAAAATCCGACCTCGTCGTCTCGTCTTCTCCTTTGCTTGACACTAAGGTCTTGTCCTCGTCTCTTCTCCATTACTCTTCTCATCTCATCTCTATCCTATCTATTTAGGCATCTCGAACACTTTTAGCCTCTTTTACATGACTCAATTTCATTTTGTAGGATTCCATTGCATTTGCTTGCCTTGCTTTGGCTTCACTTGCTTTTCCTTACTTTGTAGACTTTAGTAAGACCAGACCACTCTCCTGCTCACTTCCAGTTGGATTTGAACATCAGAATGTACTGTAAGTAAAATGTCTATGTATACGTAGGATCATGGAGGTAGGACATGGAAAAGAACGTAGGTACAGATAGTAGGTAGTAAGTAGGTATCGGTATCAGTTGCTAGAATCCACGAAAGAAATTTTAACTTGACCGTATCTCTGTAAAAGTAGAAGTTTGAAAAAGTGAAAAGGAGTGCCATGATGGCCTACTATGCCATTCAGTCACAGATAGCCTTGTCTTGTCACTTGCGGGCTTACTCAGCGAATTCTTCCTTGTCTTTTACAAATCTTTACTAAACGTATCCCGTATCTATTGCTATTACACTACTATCATGATCATGACGTAAATACTTTCAGAATTATGTTTAAATCTTTAGTTTCCTAGCATTCAAAGAAATTCCTTTTGGAATCCACTATTTATTTAGTAGGTACTCCCAGTAGTATTTTCATTTTCGCAAACATGCAAACTATAGAAATATGATAACTGCATCATGTATGCAGATACAGCAGAGAAACCGTAACTCTTTATAATTAATAAGATATTACGGCTGAAGCTTATAGCGTGCTTGAGTAGGATAATAGTTTGCCAGAAGAACACAGACACGATAACCTGAACCGTTTTTGTAAATAAATTACAGAATTCTATCTGTAAATAGTTTAGACTTTAGACTGAAGTCAACATTACTTGTAATGTGCTTCGCAATTTGTACAGTTGAATAACAAATGCTCACTAAAGTTCTACTTCTATAACCAGCCAATCTGATTGGTTTCGTTTACTGGAATGTTCCAGTTTTTCACTCAACTGTCTATCTGTTGAATAGTTGAATTATTTATTGGTACCTACTTACTACTTTGTTTGTATCCATCAACGATTTTGAATGAGTGCCATTTCAATATATTTTTTGCGAAGCTGTTGCATATCAACACATGCCATGCCATCGCCATCCTGGCCTGCCAGAACAGATTCAGATCGGATGAAAAATACTCTAGTGTTACTATGTATGTAGATTGTGTTGTAGATACTACGCAGTTATTACCTTCTTCGTGAATATATCAGGATATCAGAGATCAGGAATCTATTTACTAATCTAGCACAGCTATAAATACATATTAACAACCAACCTATTAAAATGCCATCTAAATATTAGTAGGTCCATTTCACTTTGAAGGCGTTGCAAAACTAGCTAAGCTGTAAACTGTTGAAGGGAAATGGCATAAAACATACAAGAAGGAAGTAGCAGTCATATTACATGTAGTAAAGCAAAGTAAGGAAAGGAAGAATCCAATCCAAACCAATCCAGTAGAGAAATAGTTAAGTAAGGCATTCTTGGCCTGGTCTATGCACACTGCACACATTACATTACTCTTGAAGTGTTTCTTTGTCGATTGGATTGGAAGCTAAGTAAGTTAGCTAAATACGTCCAAGCTAAGTTTAGGCGCATAACCCTACATGCATAACATACATACTAGAATCTCACAAGTCTATAAAACATTGACTTTGGCTGTTCCGCCAATATCTAGGGTAAACTACTGGAATGTGTGACCATATTGTACTGTAGGAGAGTTGTGTAGGTTTAAATAACTTGTACGCAGCAATATTTAGGTGCCTCGGCATATTTAGAGTACATATGTACTTAAGTTACTGTACCTACTACCTACCTCATCATTCATATTTAATCTCTGTCTCGTACTTCCTGTCTGTGTAAGTTGAAAACAAAAATTGCTACACAAAGTCCACAAACTGCATATATTTTCTTCCTTGCTACTATAGCAAACATTTAAGTGCATTTATTTATACAGCATTTCGGTTAAGTTACCTTAAATATCAAATATTCATTAGAAATTTAATGGACGCATTGGCCTATTTGTAAACCCTGAATGATAAAGCTCCTTTCTGTATACGTACAGTATAGTATCGCAATCTTGCGTACATAATATCCCACTTTTAGAAAAAAAATTTAATAGTTTGTAATGGATAGCAGATAGCAGCTTTGATTTGGTTACACATTTGGACAAACTGACTTAGCATATACTACTTAGAAGATAAGTTCTCTTTCCAGGGCTCCCCGCCCTCTTCCTCTTGTTAAAATTCTCTTTTTCCGTGAGAATTCTTTCTTTGCATTAGATCTTTTAGTAGATCTGTATTCTATTCTGTGGTACGAGAAAGAATTGCAATGCGGTACAGTGCAGACTGAGGCTGCTGTACTATTTCCTTCCTATGTAAGTAGTAAGTATAAATATCCTATTCCGTCTTACTTATGTTCACTTTACTATCAGTAGTATATGCTGTTACATTAGTTAGATGTTATTCGACATGACTTCCCTTTCTCCTTTCGTATAACAAATCTATACAGAGTATTTGCCATTTGTACACTTTTCTATTCCTTTTAGATATATTTGCACATCCCTACTAGGATATTATATGTTTGTGCTTGTGTACCTTTCTTCTGAGTTGCGTTGGCTGGAAGTGATACGTAATGTAAACGACAAGACAAACTTGGTTTTCCAAACTTGACATGTACATACTACCTCAATTTGGAGAGTGCAATCTAATGTAAAGAATATATGCCAAAGAGACAACCCAAAGTAAAGTTGACTTAGAAAAGACTATGTGATACATTATGTGCATACAGAATACAGAATTGCACAAGAATACTAAACTATTCATATCAACTACGTAGTATGTATCTTAGCAAATAAGTTAAATGTTACACAGAAGGTATGTGAAAAGAATGTTTCTTACTATTCCGTCAGTACGTCATCCCAGTGTACAAACTATTTATTTTCCCATTCAACTTTAGTTCTGTCCTGTACATTTAAGTTTGTATTCAAAGGGAGTTTGTTTATTTGACATTTGCATTTCTTAAAAACTCACATCATAATACTCACACAAGTACGCAAAAAGGCATCCTACTTTTACTTCGTGTGCACATCTACGAATACTATATTATAATTTTTTGTCTGTCTGTCCACCTTATAATTTAACAGCGCAGCTATAAACTTTTTTATACTAACTAGTCATTTCAGCATGTTTACCGTCAAGGATGTAACACAACACAGAAACTTAATTTATTCCTAATTTATTAATTTTAGTACCAATTCTAATAAGTTTGCAAAATATTTTACTTGCAAATATGCAATTAGGTATATCAAAAGTTATAATCTGTGACGGGCTTTAGGTAGTGTATATATTTCATTTCCCCACAACTTATACAAATACATACATTACACATTTTAATAGCAAAATATCGTAGGGTAGGTAATATCTGTACTTATATAGGCTGTACATAAGGTACCTTTGCAGCTGCAACACAACAGTAGGTTCCAGTATGTTTGCATATGCAGTCACATCTCTCATCGTAATTTAGATTTTTTCTGTCACTGTCTTGTGTCCATTGAATCCTATGGTTATCTTTGAATTTCAAGTTGGTTTGATTGAAACTCACTTTTTGCCAGCTACAAACAAATTGACAGAGTGCAGAGCTGATCTGATGCAGCCAGTATAGTATACGAAAAACCCAAGTAATGTATTTACATAATATACCTACACATTGTGTAGGTTTTGATAGATAACACAGCAACAGCATACTTTCATGCTCATGTCACGTCATGTCTACTCCCCCACATCACATTTAATATTTAAAGGAAATGCTAACTAAAACTATCTAGGTAAGGAAAATAAACTAGAAACATACATACTTTCCTTTCGTAAGTGTGCACACAACACTACCACTAACACACTCGATTCTTCGTTTCGTATTCTTACGTATTGATAGAATTTCTCAATATCTCATCGTCACCTGACTTGGTTTAGTTTGACTTGACAAATAATAAATACACTTTTCAACCATGCTATTTGTATCTTGAGATCACATGTTTAGCCCTCATTCAATCCAATGTACTCACACTCACACCCACTCTTATCTGTATAAATACAAATTCTACATTCTACACGTAAGCAGATGAGTTTTTGTGCCAAGCTATCGACTAAAGCTCTTATACACTTTAGTTTAGCTGACATGACAGAGCTTAACTTTGCTTTTGCTACATACATCACACAACATAACATAACAGATTGCATACATAGGCAGGTATTATTCGTTTCAAGAGCAAAGTAAATGTTTTGTTATGGTATGACGTGATTCTTGGCATTGTGCAAATGCTTAGATCAGTAGTGTACTGTACTGTATTATGTGTGTGTAGTATTGGGTATTTTGTAGCCCTTGGGCTTAAACGTTAAAGATGTATATTCCATTTAAAGACAGGAGGTCATGTTATGGTTATGTTATGACGTTCGTGTTATGTTATATGTATTATATTAATGCTAACGTAACGCAAACTCAATCATTCCTTTTCTTCTAATGTATGTATTAGAAATATGCCAAGTGTGAGTTATGCAATAATGATGTAAGTCTGAGAAAAATAGGGTACCAATCCACATCTGTACATGCATCTCTATAAGTACCTACGCTAAAAATGTGCTAACCATTGCACGTATGTGTATAATATGAAGAAAAACAAAAAAACACGAGTTTAAGAGGCATGTTATACTTTATGTTCCAGTTGTATAGTCTAAGGAGATGTAAATGTGTTTGTCGATTAAATCTTTGACGAGCCAGCTAGAACCAAGCTGTCAAATCAGCAAAACGAACCAAAAACACTAATCCATACTAAAACGAAAGCAAAGCGTACCGACACGGAGCAAAACCATTTCAAAGAAACAGACGGACAGGCATACCAGGATGAGTCCGAACCAGAGTTTAATTTTCCTTCCGGCGTAATTAATAGATAACAATCGTTACGACCTTGGACCATTGTACTCTACATAGTCGTGGGAGTTTACGCTTTGAATTTATGAAGATGCCTTGTCATAAGTGAACCACTAGAAACGGCGGACTACATCTTCGTATAGATATGTCTTAGGTATTTACTATGTTGGCGCTACACAAGTCTCCTTTCCTTGCCTATTCACGTTGAACATTTTTAATAACCATTTTTGTGCATCTTTTGCAGATAGAATGGTATTATTTACTAACTAAATATTTTACCTTATTCATGTAATATATGTAATATACCTATATATATGTAATTTACTAGCGAAGGTAGGCTGCTGCGACTCACTTACATAAATTGTGAAAGGAGGATAGATAATATGTTCCTAATAGGTACATGCATCACAGACATTAAGTAGGATATAATAAAAAGTGCATAATATGTAAGATACTCTAGAAAATGGCTAATGAGATTCATGAGTTTATACATGGGAGAGAAGGAAGAAATATGCATTGCAAGCAAGAAAAGAGTAAAAAAGACAGCCTCTGAGCTAAACGCTGAGGTGGCAGACAAGAAACAGACCATTAGTATATAATGAGATTCATTGTAGTAGGTAGATTGTAAAGTAAGGTCTTGGCCAATAAAAAACGGGACAAGCAACAAATATTTGCAAAAATTGCAAAAATTGCTACTACATTACATTTTACATACTATTCTGCACATAAGATTTAAGTTACTTAACTCTTAACGATAAGTCCAAGCTACTTCATTTCCACAATTATTATATTAAAAACGTAAATGTCTAGCATATCATATAGTTAATAGACAGGAAAAGCTTGTCTAGAATAGAACTGCCAGTATAATGTAAATGCAATAGAGAAACACTCGTTTCCATGTTTGTGCAGCTAAAATAAAAATTGGTTTACAGATAAGAAATGAAGTAGGCAGGTAAGGATTCAAGGAATTAATTGAGTAAGTAGGTACTATATGCATACATTTACATAAATAATATTACGTATAAATGAAACCTATATGTTAATCTAATAGACAAGACAATTCCAGATAGCAGAAAGGGGAAATCTCATTGGAATGTTATTATATACCCATAAGTAGTTAGGTAACATAAATAGTAAATTAAGAATTCTGCACAATCTGCTTCATACTTAGTACATAGCAATGTTAATGTGCATTGTGTATACATAGAGCATGTAATCTAATGTAAAGCTAAAATTGCACAAAGACATACGGTGGATTTGAATAGAGATTTGAGTGCGAGTCAAATCCCTCAGGTTAGTGAAGGAGCAAACAACAGGCTCCAACAGAAAGAAGCCAAAGCTAAAGCCAACTATCCAGAGCCAGAGCCAGCCCATCATCATCATCATCATTCTCAAATTAATCTCCATGGGCTGCTTATGCATGCTCATGAACAGAAGAGAGGAAAGAAGCCGAGAGAGCTTCTTAGGATAAAGTTAAAAGTCTGCCCTGCCTTTCTCATGTGCATGAATTACATTACAACATCTAATAACATTCTCGTGTGATATCAAACCATAAATAAATCAGGAGGTTAAATTAAAGTGCACAGATCCGCATTTTCTCATGTAATTACTTACCTACTGTCTTTCTGCTTATATTCTATATGCAAACCATTGTATTTATTTACATAGTATTAGGTAACTAACTAATATTCTAAAGCTTCTGAGGTGGTTTCCCTTCATATTCTGACATCTCATCCCATCTCAAATAATAACTAAGCGAGAAAATGAGGTACTACTACGTATTTATGACTAATAGACATAGTACAGCAAATAGTATTAGAATAATATACATGAATCTCCTTTAAGAAACTCTTATCTTCTGATACTACACGCACTATATATTTATGTATCCAGATTTATCTTCAGTAGTATAGTAACACTGTACAGAAAAAACTAGCTACTGAACAAAACAAGCTACTGAATGCACACACATGAAAGTTGTAACAATAAAGTAACCAAATTGTATATACACTTCGCACTATTTTCTACATTTAAGTAGAAATAAACGAGTTACCAAAATTATTACAGATACCTATATCCATATCCAGCTACCTACTTAAATAGTTTATTTGAACCAGATTGCATTTAAAATGTTTTACTCTCTATCTCACCCACACGATCAGTTTTTTAGAATCACGTTGTGTATGTACACGGGATAACCTAGAAGCTACATACTTCGTAGAAGCTTTGCCCTGTCCGACATTCAATCCAGCACTTCTACTTTAATTACATGTGCTCTGGACAAAACACACTGGAAGTACTGAGCTAAAAAGCTTTGTAAGTACTACGAAAGTAACTATCTCTATTATTATCTTCTACCAAATAGCTTGATTCACCGAGACTATGCAGAGGGAAACCTAACAAAACCAAAGGAAAACAAATCCCAAGTCATTTGGAAACAGGCCTCGACTTGAGCCTAAACCATAAGTATGTGAGTTACATATGAAGAGATAAAGTTAGAAATATGAGATCAAGTATCGTAGATAGGTAGAATCCGTGGAAATGCTTACGATATAGCGAGGAAACTTGATTACATTACTATTTACTAGTATGTATACCTGTAATAATGATAAATTCAATAAATGGTACAGACACATATGTATACAGTATACACAAAACATTAGTAAACTAGACTAGGTGAGCAAGTATTCAAACTTTCTGTGTCTGGGTCTGGCAATCAATATCGAGAAACTAGTAACACAATATCGATGCAATGTCGATCAGCAGTTCAATACTAAATTATTATTGTGTCCATGTATACAAGCAACACAATAACTACATACTGAACGTGAACACTGCACAGGGACTCTCTAAACTATAATACGCACAAATATGTTATAATGCAGCAAGTAAACGTTAACATTATACCATTTGAATAATTACAA
>JAQFYC010005987.1:0-13110 GCA_034694165.1 Tomocerus mixtus | reverse complement strand
TTTTTTTCTTCCCAACACAATCGTTTACCCAAGAACGAATAGCAGACTTGCCTTCCTCTTTAAGGATATTTTTCTTGAACCAGTCCTTAAATTTGCCATGGCTGTCTTTTCTGTTACGGTTCTCATAATGAAAGTTCCCCGCACAAGACTCCATTTTAGCGGTACCACGATCACGATTAAATTCAAAAACAGCAACGTCGATTGTATCATTGTTAGCAACAATTACGAGTAGGTTGTCCGATCCAACGTCAATTGTTGACTCCAGGTTTGCGTAACCTAAAGCTACTGCCGTTGGTTCGTTTATCAAATAAACTGATGAAAACCCACCAATTTTCCCCGCGTCTTTGACCGACTTTCTTTGAGTAGAGGTGTACCAAAGCGGGACAGTTATCACCACAGAATCGACTGTGCAGCGAAGGAATGTTTCAGCGTCAGATTTTATTCTGGAGAGAATTAGTCCACATAGAAGTTCTTTCGTTAGTTTTCGTGTCTCACCTTGAAGGACAATAGGAGGAGTAGAGGAAGAACACAATTTGTCCGACGGAGTAAGCAAAGTCTCAGTTAAATGATATTCGCCTTTTATGTGGTGCTTAGGTTGTCTAGTGACTTCATGACCAATCAAAACATCGTCTTCCACAGTAAACGCAACGCTGTTAGGAAATTCGTTGTCTCCCCATCGATTGGGAATTAAAGTAAACTTTCCATCTAAAATAATGCCACATTTTATATTCTTCATCCCGAATTCTACGGCAATTATTGGGGATTCCGTCTTTGATCCACCAGTAGGATTAGGGTTGATCTCCAACTGTCGGTCAATCCTGGGTTGGGCAGCTGTTTGTGTATTTTCAGAAGACGGGGAGTGATTATTATCATGACCAGCTGAAACTTGTGATTGTTTTTTTGCTATTTTTTCAGCTGCTACACGATTGTTCATCTCCAGCATTTCGTCACGTTTCCTGTCTTCTTCCTGCTTTTTTCGTTTGAGGTTTTCTTCAACAATAAAGTCAAAGTTGCTTTTTACTTGACCTTCCAAAGTGGTTATGTGGATTCCAGCGTCTTTGTCGAATTTCCTCAATTCAATTTTCAAAACGGTTGAAACTTCGGCAAAACAAGTTTTATGAAGCTGCTCCAGTTCTTGTTGGCTTAGAATCTGATTCTTAATTTTGTTATTCATCAAATCAATATAGTCCTTGCGAGCTCTCCCGATAGCCAGCTTGATTTTTGTCATCATTGTCTCAATTTTCATTTCATTATTTCCTGGGTGAACCTGTAATTCCGTCTTTGATCCACCAGTAGGATTAGGGTTGCTCTCGAACCGATCAATCATGGGTTGGGAAGCTGTTTGGGCATTTTCAGAAAACGGGGAGTGATTATTGTGCCAAGCTGACGCCTGTGATCGGTTCTTTGGTGTTTTTTCAACTACTATACGTTTGTCGCGTTTAGTATATTCATCCTGCTTTTTTCTTTTCCCATTTTCGTCAACAATAAGCTCAAAGTTGCTCTTTACCTGAGTTTTTAAAAAATGTATGTGGTCTTCTTCGAGTTTTCTCAATTCTATCCTCAAAGTAGCTGCAACTTCAGCAAAACAATTTTTGTCCAGGTGCTCCAGTTCTTGTTGGCTAAGGATTTGGTTCTTAATTTTGTTATTCATCAAATCATTATAATCGACGTTCGCTTTCCAGATAGCCAGTTTGATTTTGGTCATCGTGGTCTCCATTTTTGTGCTATCTCTGAGTGTACCTCAAAAGTCGCATGCAATATTTCGCTTAATCTATAGTTTCACCAACAACCTTCTCTCGTAACACTTTCTATCCAACAATGGGACAGATGACACACGATCAACTGCTAAACAGTGATCATTCCGCTTTCTGGTCACCGTGCCGGCAGTCGAAACTTCAAATTCACAATGTTTAATAAGAATATCGTAACATTTTTTAACCACCGTGCTGTCTTGACTGGAACATTTATAAAAATAAATCGATTAGACATACATACACAAGAATTCTACTAGTTAGTTTTACAGTAATAAGATTGACCTGACCTGACTTGAAAATAATTAACAATAGCAACCACCATCAAGTCAATAAACAAAAAAATAATTGACGATTTGTTCAGCCATACTCCTACTTACTACTCCTCAACCATTCACACGACACAAGCTGAACAACTTTACTAACCTGATTTGATTTTATTTGTTGCGACAAAATGCTATTAGTGCTGTATTATTGTGATCCACTAGTAATGTCCAAGGTCAAGAATAAATCCAACAGTTGTACGCTAATTGTTATTGTTCCTCGTCAATCGTTAATGTATTTTGCTGACTGCAACAAAAAAATAAGTATTACACAGCATCATAAAAAGGCTACAAAATATACATTACCAATTGCAGAATACAGTATTCACTACAAACAGGAGGGGGGATACACATAAAATATATTACATCTGAGGTTGAGGGTGAAGGGGCCGACAAATGTAGGTAGAAAGCAGAAGGCGGTTCGAATTTTGCTAAATAATAATCAAAATGTTGCAAATTATAACCTAATACATAATATAAACGAATGAACGCGCGAATGTAGGTAACCAAGTTAAAGAACTCTCATTATCAATGTAAGTTTGTTTAGGACAGTCTCTCACAAATCAATAAAAGCCTATTCGCCCCAAGGTCGCTAATCATATATTTCCTTATGTTAATGTCATCGTAGTAATGGTAATTAATTAGACATTAATTGCAGTACCCATTGCCCACACGATAAGGGTATCGCCCTAAAAATCAATCGTAGTAAACATGATGCTGCATATTGAGTGCAGAACTCAGTGCATCAAAAATTGTTCAGTTACTAAGTTGTCTCAAACCCAAAACTGATAGACTTCTGATTATTTGAAAACATGTTTATACTAAATAGATAAATCAGTATAAATAGATAACAGTTTACCACAATAAGGGGGTCAGCCATTTTGTTAAGAAATATGAGGGTGCTTTGATGCTTATGCTAAGATAGGCGAAGGGGGTCCAAAAATCGAGAACTTTGCCTGATATAATGTGTATGACGGACCCCATCATTGTATGTAGTATATCATGTACACTATGTATATATAGTAGAAATCCAGCTTGAAATTACTTGTGTACATAAGGGATGCGACATTATGCGCCGAGAAAACAACCACACCGCGAGATATCGCGGACATTTGGAGTATAGTATAGCTCCTTTTTTGAAAAACAAGCAATGAGATTTGCCTATTTTTAATTAGGTTAGGTTAATTAAATACAAAAAACGACTAATTCTCTGAAAATAAAAATTTGTGGTTATTGTGGTTATTTTCACGGTGCATAATGTCACATCCCGTGCATAACTTATGATTTATGATATATTATTAATAGATGCATTAATATTACATATACTTTTATACTGTCATTATTAAGCTGTGGAACAACTTTCTAAGAATATATTGTCTGTCTGTGTGCGTGTGTTTGTCCGTCCCTCCGATAACTTTTTAAGGGCTCAACGTTTTTGAATACTGTTTTCAGTAATCATTACACGAGGGTTTGCGTGTGCCGCACAGTACCCCCTGATTTGTTGGAACACTATCAGACTTCGCTAATAAAGAACATAACTTTTTTATGGTTTAACTCTTTTGAATTGGTTTTCAGGATTCAATATACTTATACATGAGTCGCACGGTACCCCAATTCATTAATAAGCACTTAAGTTTAACAACGTTATGTTACATCCGTTTTACAATGGTTTATTACGATTATTATACAATGTTGTGTGTAGGTTTCACAATAGTATTAGTTTATTGATTGACAATTTACGGTAATAGTAATACATATGTACAATGTAATTATTAACAACTTTCATTAGCTGCAATTTACACTAAATCAATAACAAATTATTTGATCACTGCTGTTAATACATAATTAATTGACTGACTATCCAAGTAAACCCAATATATAATATCTCTGATGATAATATACTAAATGGTAAAAGATGATATATATGGGAAAATATCTTAACAATTGTGACTAAATTCATTATGGCTGTCACTTAAACTAAGGTTAAAATTAAGCCAAATATTTGGATTTCAATTTTGCCAAAACGGAAGTTTTATTGTTGATATCCTCCAGTGTGACTCTAGGATGGGCCAAAGCATCCATTGCGGCAGAAGCTCTTTTTTCCATTTGATCTTTTCCAAATACACTTGTAACTTGGTCCAAGTTGTCCAACATGAATTGAGCCAAAAGTTTTAATTGACTCCTAGAATCTTCAAATAGTTGTCTTTCTTCTTCGACTTTTGGGTCTGGCATCAACGCATTTACAACGGAAGCACTTAGTGTAACTGACTCCTCAGTCATGTTATATAAACATGAGGGGTAAATGCCAATTTTTTCCTTGGGCTTAGCGTCTGTATTATGTGCAGTTAGGCTTAAAATTCCTTCTGAGCTAAGAAAAAAGGCGACTTCTACATTTCTTTTGCCTTTTGGCTGTGTCCTGATAGGTACTGTGTAATTTCCTGTCAAGAATGTGTCCGCATTTCCATATTCAGACACCTTCAACGTCACATTCTCATTCAAGCAGAAAGTAAACGAATTTTTCTGACCTTTAGAGGAAAGCAGACTTTTGCGTTCAAATACTTGAGTATGGCTAGTTTTATTTGGTGCTAAGTATTGGAATCGATAGGGAAGTAGGTCTCTAATGGACGCTTTAGCTTGGTTTTCATCTTCCTTACTCAATTTGTGCGCAAATACTGCTGCTCCGAATATAACTTCTGAAAATTTGTCAAATACATTGGTCTCCGGACAGTGAACATTGGCGATCATTTTAATGTTCCTGTAACTCTCACCATCTTCGCATATTAATGCATATTCGTTGATTTTTCTCTTCTCAACACAATCGTTTACCAAAGAACGAATAGCAGACTTGCCTTCCTCTTTAAGGATATTTGTCTTGATCCAGTCCTTAAATTTACCAAAGGTGCCACTTCTGTTACGGTTCCCATAATGAAAGTTCCCCGCACAAGACTCCATTTTAGCGGTACCACGATCACGATTAAATTCAAAAACAGCAACGTCGATTGTATCATTGTTAGCAACAATTACGAGTAGGTTGTCCGATCCAACGTCAATTGTTGACTCCAGGTTTGCGTAACCTAAAGCTACTGCCGTTGGTTCGTTTATCAAATAAACTGATGAAAACCCACCAATTCTCCCCGCGTCTTTGACCGCCTTTCTTTGAGTAGAGGTGTACCAAAGCGGGACAGTTATCACCACGGAGTCTACTGTGGTACCAAGGAATGCTTCTGCGTCAGATTTTATTCTGGAGAGAATTAGTCCGCATAGGAGTTCTTTAGTTAGTTGGCGTGTCTCACCTTGAAGGATAATACAAGGAGTAGGGGAAGAACACAATTTATCCGACGGAGAAAGCAAAGTCTCAGTTAAATGACTTTCGCCTTTTATATGGTGTTTTTGTTGGCTGGTGACTTCATGACCAATCAAAACATCGTCTTCCCCAGTAAACGCAACGTTGTTAGGAAATTCATTATCTCCCCATCGATTGCGAATTATAGTAAACTTTCCATCTAAAATAATGCCACATTTTATATTCTTCATCCCGAATTCTACGGCAATTATCGGTGATTCCGTATTTGATCCACCAGTAGGATTAGGGTTGCTCTCGAACTTTCGGTCAAACCTGGTTTGTGTATTTTCAGAGGACGGCGAGTGATTATTATTATATCCAGCTGAAGCTTGTGATCGTTTCTTTGCTATTTTTTCAGCTGCTACACGTTTGTTCATCTCCAGCATTTCGTCGCGTTTCCTGTCTTCTTCCCGTTTTTTTCGTTTGAGGTTTTCTTCAACAATAAAGTCAAAGTTGCTTTTTACTTGACCTTCCAATGAGTTTATATGGATTCCAGCGTCTTCGTCGAATTTCCTCAATTCAATTTTCAAAACGGTTGAAACGTCGGCAAAACAAGTTTTGTGAAGCCGCTCCAGTTCTTGTTGGATAAGAATCTGATTATTAATTTTGTTATTCATCAAATCAATATAACCGTCGCGAGCTCTCCGGATAGCCAGCTTGATTTTTGTCATCGTTGTGTCAATTTTTATTTCATTATTTCCTGAATGAACCTCAAAAGCGTTATTCAATAGGACATCTATTTCTTTAAGTGGACCTTGTATCAGGTGATCATTAATAGAATTATAACCACAGGCCTTCTTCACACTTGCAATGCATTCTTGCTTCAGTTGGTTATGAATATTTTTCAGTTTACTTGATGTCATTCCATTCTTGGTCATAAACTTCATTTCGTCATTGTAAAAGTTTTGAATTCGGGGGAATACTACTTCCCTAAGAGCAGCTTCTTCATGTTTAATTATTTTCGTGTTTGCTAGTTTGCATTCTTCTACCATAAATTTTAGTCCCTCTCCTAGGAATTTCCTTTCACCGTCGTCCTGGGATCTGTCTTCAGCCATCTTTGAAGCACTTTCTTGCAATCGAGTGAAATGTTCATCAGTAAGAAAAATGTGGCACTGGAACTTCTTCTTAGTTTCAGTTAAAAAGTCTGCAACAACATTTTGCATGTTCTCTAATCGAGAAGTGCATTTTTTTGTTTCAGAGGTTGCAATGTGGTTTAGAACGGCCGACTTATCATGATGTGGTAAATCAAGACTACGAATCGAGTCTTTTATTAATTCATCAAACAATACATTGGTTTTCGTGTTTAACAACTTTCCAGATTCAATTAGGGTGTTGAAGTTCTTAGCAAAGTTAGCGTTTACTTTCTTCATAGCCTTTTTGGCTAGTTTTTGAACCGCCAAATGTTTTTCAATTGTGTTATGGTGAGCGGCATATTCTTGTTCCAAGACAAGACGTATTTTCTCACCGAATTTGTCATCAGCATTTATTTTCCCCTTCCACACTTTTTCCGCGTCAGCTAGATAAGCTTCTGTCAAACTGTCATGTTTCTGCCTCAAGGTTTCAATGGACGGTTCGTTTGACAAGATAAATCGATTCATTAATTCAGAATAGTATTTTCGCATGCCGGCAATAAAATTCGAGAAATTAGCTGAATGATCTTCAAAACTTTGGGGCGAAGGAGGATGGTCATCTTGCAAAACTTCGGATTTATTTTCTGCAGTCAAATGTTTAGTTTCATTCCTTTCTGTTTCCTTGTGTAACGTCCTCTCGTAAGCAGCATGACAGTAGTATTCCAGATTAACACTGCTAGTTGCTTCATTGAAGGCTAATTCCTGATGAGCATTGGTTTGGGTTTTCAACTGACTGCTTCCAGATTTTTCATTGCTTTTGTAGAGTTCTGATTTTTTATCAACAGACTGGAATTTTAAGTCCATATTTATTTGGTCAACTTCCCTTGCTGTTAACTTACTTTTTGCTAATGCTTCAGACTGGTTTACATCACCATTCTGATTATGACATTCTTCTGGAATCACTTGATTATTTGGATGAAATTCTTGATCAGTTTCCATAATTTCTTCCACGTTTTGCTCATCTAAGTCCATCGATTCGTCAAGATTTGTTTCCAAGGGCGGGGTTAGTTTATAAAACAGATCCACTACTTGAGGAGTCAATAAATCAATGGGATTGTGCAGCAATGAGAAAGCTTTAACCTTTAGTTGAGTACCGTTTACCGTCTTCAATGGCAAATTGTCGATAGTGAGAATTTCTGCGGTGAGGTCTTTTAACTGTTTTTTAAATGCTTTGTCCAATTGAAGTTGTCCTTTCGGATCGAATATAGGTTTGCTAAGAAGGATACAACATTTGTTAGCAATTTCATCGTATTCGGGTTTCCATTGTGCATTGTTTTTTAAGGTCATGATTTTCGACAAGTAACTTAATGATTTGTCATTTCCACATTTCAAGTCTTGTTCCAAACAGTCCCGAAAAACAAAAGCCACGTGCTGAAATGCTATATCCCTAGGTAAGTTTGATGAAGGACAATTTAAAATTGCTCTTTTTAGTGTAAGAATTCTTGATATCTGTCCAAAAAGAAAAAATATTACATTCTGGATCTTCCCCAATCTGATATAGCTTAAATACATGTTAGGGAGACAAAAAATGAGGATCGATCTTACATCGGTACTTTCCGTAGCTATTTTGTTGTAAATTAGGGTTGAACAGAGAAGGCAGATGAATATTTCCATTTCTGGAGTAATTACATCCAAATTTATATCCAACAGCAATACAGCAACATTTTCACTGCCATCGTTGTCGCAAGGCTTTTTTAGGATGAATGCACGTGGGTACATGAGGATCCCTTCCAAAAGGAAATCATAAACTTTTTTCCCGTCATGCACTTCAAATCCTGACAGCGTTGCGATATTTTTCATCCATCCACGATCATCTTTTTCTTCGGAATGTAAATATTCAGCAATGATGTTCAACAAAGTCGATTTTCCAGAATTTTTATCTCCCAAGATTCCAACAATTGCTACTTTACAATCTTCCTTTCCTTTCGTTATTTGTTGCAAACAAGAGTAGAAACTGTTTACATCACAACCCAAATTGGTTTTGTACCGTATTCTGACAGGACGAGTTTCAGTGCTCATTGTGAGAACCAATCTGCAAAGAAAAATAAGGTCACATCATAAACTCAGATTATAAGATTACAGATTAGCAAGTCATTGCTACAGCTTATAAGCTTATACCTGTCAATGTACTATTTAGAATATAATATTTTATTTAAATATGACTAAAATTCAATTCCCCTCTGTTACTGCATTCTTAGTCTCCCTAAAACCACCTACCTTTTTCCAAACATCTAATATATAATTACTGATGGGTATTTTATATGTAAAGTGATTTAGGTGTACTATGGAAATGGCGACTTGTTAGAAATATTCCCTAACTAGATACGTAGCCTACTACAGAGTGCAATTAATTAAATAAGCATGAACTAAAGTAAGAAATGAGGATATTTAGAGATAAATCACAAAATAATTGTTTAATTACATCAAAATACAATTACTATTTTATCAGAACATAAAATAATATGAATATACGAAATACGCTTTTTAAAAATTAAGAATAGGGAATTGTGACAAGACAGCATTATTGAATACAAGTATTAAATATTTTATGTATGGCACTGTGTAGTAATATTTATGCAACATATTCCAACTCAATTAACAAAACTAAACATTTATCTTATTTTTCTTTCAATGTATTTTTTGCAATTCGCAGTCATGGCAAGGTTTGCCATCTGCATGAGTTTTTTTGTTCAGTTCTTCCGTCATATCGTTGATCATGTCCAAAATCTCCTTCCTAGCTGTACGCATTTCTTCGCGGCCAGTAATTTCCAGTGCATCCAACTTGATTTGGAAGTTTTCTGCAGTAGAAAATATTTGTCGGTAGGCAAACGTGAAATGCCCATCTTCATAATTCCTCACGTCATCCTGGAGACGAACAGCCTTTTCTTTCATTTCGGCAAGGTACTGCTTGGTGGCATCTAAATAAAAATATAAAATATCATTCGTTTTACAAAAGACGCAGTTAATTATCAAAGCAAAAGTATTGAACTGCGTATTTATAAATTCCAATAAATATTTAAATATTCTATCCAAGTAAACAACTTCGCTTTCTTAAGAAATATATGAAACTCATATCACTGGCATTTGCATTACAACTACTATCATTTAATAACAAATGATTACGTATTAGCATATATTGTTAAAGTAGGACTTGAACTCAATCTCAAATAAATAGCAATTAACTGTAATTTATTTAAAATTACTAAAACTTACCACCGTGATTTTCGTTGGGGTTTTTCTTTTCGGATTCTCTCCTTTTCTCACTTAATTTTTTCAGTTCATGGTCCAACCTTGCCAACATATCTTTCTTTCGTTGGACAGCATCATAGCCTGTATACTGACCGATCGATTCCATTTCTAAAATTGTAGTGTTCGCTTTAATGTAAAATTTTAATTCTAACTGCATAGAAATACTACGTAGTTGTATATTTATGTGCATACAAAATACAAATGTAAGTCAGCAGAGTTTAAAAGATAATCACGAGAGCTGAACTGATTAACCACCTATCATAAATTAAGACGCTACTATAGCCCTGTCGTAAAGTCGTTAACTAAATGTTCTTCAAACATGTAAGAAAATGGAATATCATGGCGTACACACATGTACATATATTAATACCACAAGTATATCATAACGAATACCATGTTTTGGCTGCCGTGTTAAATTAAAATGAAATTTAAAATCCAGACACCCTTAAACGTGATTCAGAACATTATGCTTGTATTTATTTGTACTTACGACAAATGAGTTATTTATGATGATCGTGATGACAAGGTCGCCGATCAGTTGGAATCTGCAATAAGGTTCGACGTAGACACTGAAGAATGGTCAGTTTGTTGTGTCTACAGTCTACACTGACTTCTCTACACTTTAGATAGGCATAATATGATAAAGCGCTTACGGGTGCGGCGATTAAAATCGGAATCTGAAGCCCTTTCTTAATTCATGCATCTAACATAATATATATATGCCTTTTGATGTTGGGTGAATACTCAGACAATCTTGGAGTACTAATAATATAAATAAAACAGTCAAGACAGTGCATAAATAAGTAGCGGAAGTGAAATAGTGCAACTGTTAACAGTGACACAAGCGAACTCTATCGACGGTTTGTGTAAATTATGCAAGTAGTGTGGAACCTAAATTCAAATTTCGCGGGGGAAGTGGGTGCAAATCTTTGAAAACAGGAGGTTCCACACTACTTGTGCAATGTATTCGGTAAGTGAACAATGTTTCACATTGACCTAACTCAGTGACCCGCTGACCGATTCGCCCCGTAATAGGAGGTTGTCGTCCTCTCGTCCCACAAAGGACACATACTGAGTAGGAACGGTTTATCTTAATCCGTTCAAAAGTTACCGTGTTTACGGGCAGACAGACAGACGCCCAGTCAACGTGATCGTATAAAGTAGCTTCCGCTACTTAATAAAGCATTAGAATAGTGGCTACGTTATTTGTTGTAGCTAATTATATAATAATAATTCAAATTACCTGAATCCTGTTTTCAGTTTTTCTACGGTTTCAGTTTCAGACTAATGACCAAAGTTGTGACAGCTTGTAGTAATGTCTTCTGTATGTTAAACTATCCGTAATTCGTATCGTAGTCTCCTTCCTGTTTAAATAATTAAAAAATGGTAATTATTAGTACATGGCTAACTTTTAAGTTTCAGCGCTGTCAGAAATCATCACTAAAATAAAACCGAGTGACATTCAACATTTCTGCGTTCTCGTATACGTTTTCTCAATATATATATAAAATAACTCAAAATATTGTCACAAAATTTCTACCAACCTTAACCTTCCCTCATTTAGTGTTTACCATCCAGAAAGGGGATCGCTCCTGGCTAAACTATGACCATTCAATTTCCTGTCGCCGCTGATCTACCCGAATTTTGAATACGGAATCAATTCACAAGGTTTCCTCAGGAGATCGTAACATTTGCTGCTGCGCTGATCGTTTTTTGAAGGAATGG
The DNA here is from genome assembly GCA_034694165.1 of Tomocerus mixtus. NCBI lineage: Eukaryota > Metazoa > Arthropoda > Collembola > Entomobryomorpha > Tomoceridae > Tomocerus > Tomocerus mixtus. Next base: position 1,589 of record JAQFYC010005987.1, on the reverse strand, counting down.
AACCTCCAAAATAATAAAATTAGACATAATAGAAAATAAATATAATCGTGTTACATTACAATACAATACAATACACAATACTATACAAGACACATGTAATAAGATTGACCTCTGGGCCTGATTTTGGATGATTTAAAAATATTTAGCTATCACCAATCACCATATACACACCATAAAGTAAAGTCAACAAATACTTTGAGGTTTGCTCTCAGTCATCAAGTCATCATCAGTCCTCAATCTGAGTCCCTGTGTCCTGATTCCTGATGTACTTTATTTACTAACTTTACTAACCTGATTTGATTTTTGTTGCGATGTCACCAATTTGCGGCTGGTGTTGTGGTATTGTTTTCCAACGGTAATGTCAAAGGTCACAAATAAATGCAACAGGTGTACGATAATTGTTATTCTCCCCGTCAATCTGTTTTCTGCTTTTTTGTCTATCGCAATATTAGGTGTTTCGCTGATTTGATGAATGCTGAATGCTGACTAGAACAGAAACAATAAATACATATTATACTACAACATCATAGATGATAGAAGACACAACACAATTACTGACAATACACAAAACATGGAATAATATAATATTGAATTTTTATTACACGACGACCAGGACGACACAATCAATATTTTATACAATACATACATTCGCGTTCGACTCAATTGTAAGTGAATAGGGACGATACACATATTACGGCTGCGATTGAGGTACTGCGATTTAAAACAATTGAAAATGATGCCAATTGCATACTACATACATTATATAAACATAACAGGTGGTTTTTAACTTTGGGGCACTCGGAGACACATAAAGTAAATACCTTTTACAGTACATATTTTATACATAATATTCCAATATTATGTATAAAATATGTACTGTACAAGGTATTTAAATCAAACACTTACTTACCTCAAGATAAAATGAGTCAGATGTTGTCGGTCGAAGTCTCAAAATGTTAATCGTTATATACTACATATTGTATATACTTTTGTCTTGTACTCAGCTATTGCCAGTTACTGTACTAACATTTTATTAGTCATGCATCCGCTTATTGTTTTGCACTGGATGTTGTATATTATGTATATATAATATATCAATCTTGCTCACACTCACTCACATTATATACTTTTATTGCAGACAGGGGATAATTCGTCTGGTCTGATAGTAAAGTTGTCGCCTTGTATTTGCTGTTTGCTGTCACTGCATATATATTATGTGTACGAACGATTACGATTCGTACTAGAACTCTATAGTTTCACGTTGCTAATCGTTATTATTGGAACGGATATCTGAACTAATCTGAAGTGGTTATTGGATCATTTGGTCCCTCCACTATACTACCTTTAATTTCGTAAGCGTAAGTAATTTACAATTCATGTTTATAGTGAGCAATACATTTAGTATGGTAAAGTTAGGGACTACCGTAGATCTCCTAATAAGCCCACGGTTTGGTTTATCCAAACTCACATCCAAACTAGGAGCTAGCCCCCTGGGTTTATAGAATAATCACATTTTACCCCCTGTTTATTGGCAGGTAATAAATGGGCACAGAATTTTACTGAATCAGCACAAACGACAAATAAAAAGT
>JAQFYC010005986.1:0-13111 GCA_034694165.1 Tomocerus mixtus | reverse complement strand
TATATGGTACTACATGTGGAGGAAAGGTTAAATGGTTAAAGCGTTAAAGTTAAAATCTTATCCTGATCACATTATTACATCTCTTGTGTGTGTATTGTAGTAGGTAGAAGGAACAAAGTCAAGTCAACTCCAGTTAGTCACTATCACGAAATCATATCATAATAGTATTGTTCTCTGTTGCAAAGTAATGTAGATAGCATTCTTATTGTATTATCTCTATTCTACATTATTCACTTGTTTTGGCTATGTATGCCTTCTTTATCGTTATCCTCTTTTATGTTTATACCGTGCCGTTTATATGCCTAAAAGTGCATACATCTATATATGCGTAAGTAGTTTGCTTATTTCGTATTGTGATGTATAGTATTATTTTCTATGCCAATTTTTATTGATAGGCAAGACATGCATAAGTAATTTAAAAGCTAACTCTCCACCTTTACCTTTAGTTTAGCCGTTTAGCGTTAGCATTTACTTCTGTTCGGTTCATTCTACTTACAATACATTACATCACATATATTGTGTGGTAGTAGTGGCAGTGGCTTTGGTTTGGTGTGGTGTGATGCTGTATAATGGTGACTGACTGTCGTGCTCCTCTGCTAACTACTATCTAATATAATACAGAACACAATAATTTCATCTTATCATATTATAATGCAGTTTAATGTGTGAGATGCTAATATAAATGTAATGTACAGTACAAGTATAATGTTGCCGAGTGATGCGCCATGAATATTCATGATTTTGCCCATTACTTGACTCGAATCCACTCTAAACTCAAAGTTGAGTAGATTCTTACTTACCTTTAGTATCGTACAGTACACAATGCTATATTTCTACAATAATATATCATACAATGTGTAAGAACGTTTAGAATATACTGAAAATGATAATTACAATGAAAAACAACAGAAAGCAATATACGCATTAATATGTAGTAAGTACCTAATCATTAATGAATTCATTCTCATAATCAACAAACAAAAACAATAACCAGGCAGTTAAATTGTTGATCACTTGTTCAGTTGGATTTGTAAATGATGCAGTGTAGTGTGTGTATAATATTTTTTACCTTGTAGCTACTTAACTGTCATATCCATATCCTGTAGAAACTATGTACTACAAGAATGTAAAGTGTAGAGATAGTGATAGGTGTGTATGATAAGTATCCATAACGTATTAAATTGTTATAGATAGTAAATATGTACTTAACTACTACTACTACCTACTACCTACTTGCACACAACATAACACGAGTAAATAGATAGGTAGTAGTAGCATAATACAATGCGGCTTAAGGACGAAAAAAGATTTCTGTAGAAGAACACATGGGGATAGAATATTCCTCTTTCTTACTAAATTGCTAGCTTCCTTACGCTATAAGTTACTTTATTTAAAGAAGGGATGCAGTATAATGTGTTAAGGAATTGAAAATGCTATGCACCTTTACTAAATACTTGGAAGACACGATAACAATTATTGAATATTTCCATTCAGTCTTTCAGTGTTCAAGCCAGGCCAAGCCAGGCGGCAATAGAATTACAATAGAATTGTTTCGTGGCAAAGTTTTTGAGTGCTTTAGATTATACTTTATAGCAGAGAACAGTGCGGCAGTAAAAGGCAAAAGTCAAGCCAAGTCAGCATGTAAACTAGTAAACTAGACAAAAGAATCAGCACGATATATATTATTATAACATTACAATTACGTACGTTGGTGATGGATACTCTGTTTGCTGTATCTGTACTTATACATACACACATACACAGTAAAATTATGGAAACTGCTTACTGTACACTAGAGTAGACATTTAGGACCCCATTTATATGCTTTAGTATATGAAATGAAAAGACATGTATATATTTCTTCTGTAAAAGGTATTGTGCATAGGTACAATGTAATGCAATGCAATATGGATAATCCCTTTGTGCAAGTATGCAAAGTATGTGCAGTAGGTATAATGAAACGAGGAACAAGAATAACATTCTCCAGTTCACGATTAAGTCATTTAATGACGACTGATAAAGTTTCACTGCAAGAGATTGACTAGAAACATGTGTAGTTAGTGTATATTGTATAGGTATATGCAATTTGCTTTATAAGTTCTTATGCACAGTAAGCAAAAGCGTAATGAATTTCAATTATGCACATTTTATCTGTATGCATGTAAGTAGAAATAGTTTTACTGAAGCATTTACGCATCTCGTTTGTGCTTTGTAAATTGTAAACGTGATAAGTATCAATTTACAAGTTTAGTACATAGATAGTCATTACATGTTTTAAAATGTAGGAACATTTTTTTAAGAAGGTATATCAGCAGAAACTAGAAGGTTATTTCATATAATAAATTCCCTATAATGTGTTAGCAAGTTTCTTGCAGTAAGGAGGCACAAATTGTATTAAATTACAATATGATTACGCTGCAGTTGCACTTGTATGCATGTATGTATGTAATTGTAGTGAAATTAATTAGGGAAAATAGTTTTATGAATGACGAAATCGAAGCAAGAGTATATAAATGCAATGCTATATGTCTCCCCTTGTTTTATTACTAAATAGAGATGGTGTTTGCATCGATAAAAATGACAATTTGACAAAAAATACGGATCTGATCATTGAATACTGAGCGGGTGAGGTGATGTGTCCAATATTTTTGGATATGTATAGTAGGTAACAAAAAATAACCAATATACATATGTAGTAGTAAAGTAATCAGAGCCAGAAGGGACATCATAATGTAAACTATAACTTACTTTACATAGCATTACATCATCCTGAATTTTTAGAGAATATTTCTTGCTTGTCCAAAGGTTGGTTATTGTTACATATGAATTGTAATAGCTTAGCGTGAGTTTTTTGTAGATCATATTACAATTAGATGACATCACTCCAGATTCACAATATGGATTGAATGATGAGATATGGTGTGGTCTGGTAGGTGTGTGCTTGCTAATTTAAATAGGGTAGAAATAGAAATTTGTAACATAACATAAGGACAAGAATTGAATGTAGTGTAGTGTGTAATGTAGTAGATATGCAACGCACTGCACATAAGTAGTAGAATTATATATCAAGTTTACATTGCATTGATTTTTAAATGAGATCGGTTATAGAAATAGAATTTTTGTATGCATAATATGCTAATGTATGATAAATGTATTCTGTAAGTCTGCATTCTGTATTGTATGCTATAAGACTATGGCAAATCAAGGTAGGAAAATGTTAACGTATTTAAAAATGGATTAGGTAGTATTGGGTTTCAGCTGACTGTGAACTCAAGTCAACTCTTATTTTTAGTCGATATGATGCGATGCCATTGTTTGTGGTGTAGGATGTATATAAGTAGGTAAAGTTTGGAAAATCCCTTTGCTTACTTATCCTTATACTGTATAGTATATAGTTAAAACGTATATGTAATGTATTTTATATGTAATACATATATTTGTTTGCTTTGTGTGCATATGTGTTGTGTTACAATGATGTGGGTATTTTTGAAAGAAGAAGAGCGAATGCCAAGCAAACTAAACGTAAGCCAAGTGTGTTCAGTGTTAATAGCGTTGCAGAGAGAGACATAGACATCGAGCATCATGGTATTAGTATAATGTAATGTAGAGCGTTAGCTAGTGTTAGTGCTAACTTGAAGATCAGTTCAGTTCAGATCGGATTAAATTACACTTGAGCTTGACTTGGCTGGACTGAGAGTGAGTTAGTAGAGATTTTCCAATTCCAACCAAGGTGTACACTAAGAACGGGTTTTCTTGCATCATTTTCCTTAATTTTTATTCGCTAGCTCACAATCAGTCAGCGTTTATTGTGCGGAGATGTTAAGTTCGTATTGTATGAGTTTTCTTTAATGGATTGTTTCACTATTTTGCATCGCGTCTTGAATTGGAGCCACTCACACTCACTAGCTTGATATTCTATGTGAAGTGAAGTGAGTTATATTATAAGAAGTAAAAAAATATTTTGTAAAAATTAGCAAAATCTTTTTACTTGTACTGCCTTCTCTTGTTCAATGTTCAATTGCCTTCCTTGAATTGTATTTGCATTACATTACAATATTACATTGCCTTATATATTATCGAAGCATCATTTCATTTGTTTCGCTTTTGTTCAGCTTATGCTCGACTCGAGCGAGCTCATCTTCTTTTTATTTTTTCTATACATAATGCGCTCCGTGTATGTAATGTTATTGTGAATGGGGACGAGCATGCAGAAATGCAGACTAGCATTATGCATAGCCATAGCAGAAGAGATCAATTTCACTTCACAAAGTGCAGAAAAGGTATTATGTACATAGTAAGCATTTTCAAGTCAACTAGTCATGTCAAGAGAAGACTGCTGGATACCCAATACTTTAATTGGCTTGACGAGACTAGACGCACACTCAAAGATACTCTAAACTGATATTTCAACTATGTCTAGTTTACGAGCTGAGTATTTTTAGAAGATTAATTCAGGATGAGTAGCGATGCAAGATTATTGTTCTGATCAGTTGATAATTTATGTAGATGTCTACTATTCCTTATGCTAAGCAGTCAATTATCCCTGTCATGTCCAACTCTATGTCAACTCAGGTATTGTACAAATACAATAGAAATCAAATCATACAACGGATTCTCAATCTTAGCAAATGTAAAGATTTTCTTCTTATACTTACTTATGTACAATATTAACAGCCACTAGCCACTTTGTTTCTTAAAGAAAAAACTAGACAAAACGCTCATTTATTTTGATATTGTCTCTTGTTACTATTTAGCAAACGGTCTCGTCTGATATGAAAAGAGACGTTCTTGTTTCTCATAATCATGGACGGAGACATTAGACATATTTGCTTAGGTTGACTTGACTCGTTGACTGTTGTGGCTTTATTTCATTTCTGTCATTGTAAGTACAAATAAGCGAGATTGAATCAAGTTTAAGTTGAGTTGTGCTAAGCTCACGTATGCAAATATCTGGTCTGGAGGGGTGACTTTACTCAAAAACTGCGTAGGTCTCCTTAAATGAATAGGTTTGCAAAGCCATAAACTAAAGTGCTGTGGCAGACTCGTTAGCACATAAAAGACAACAGTTTTCTCGGCACACAAGTCGAATTACCTTATTGTTAGAGTAGAATAAAATACATGGAGCTAAAGGAGATGTGACGGGAAATACATAGGACAGGACAGTATAAGGATTACTATATGCGTTCTGCCATAAAGATGGATTTTTAAAACTTTGCACATAAAACATCAAATGATTTCTCTGTCCTTATTGTCAGTTTTAGCGTATTAATACATAATATTTTTATGGGCTATGCCAAACTCCTTTGACAATGGGACATAAAATTCAATTGGTCATAAGTGCATGCATAACATTGTTGAGTAATTGCTTTTACGAGGACCACAGGCCAGGCAGACCAGGCCAGTCCAGACCCAAACTTAACATTTACAGCATCATAATTTTTATTCTCATACTTATAGTACTTGTGGATGCATCTGACTAAGGTGAAACTATGTATCTCCTTGCTGTAATTATTATTACTACAATATTACAGCATTTTACATTAGTATTTATTAACTAAATGCACTAAAACTAAATTAACTCTATGCTACGTACACTCGTAGATTCTTGGTGACAATTATTTTGGCCTCTCTTCAAAATTACTTTGTCTTTATGCCCGTTATGGTAATAATAATTTCCTTTGGTATGTGAATGCATATGGCGTGATCATGAATAGTTATAATATTTTGCCGTATCAACGGTACTAATGCACATTCGTAGATTCTATTACAAATTGCAACCTTTAAAAAGTGCTGACATGTAGTTGGGGACAGATTCTGCCATTAACGTAGAGGACAATAAATAGTGGACATTAAATATTCAGCAGATTACAATAGTTGCAGTCATTGAATTGCTTTTACAAGGAGGAATTACATTTATTTGCCAATTGTTAAAGCCAACATCATCGGCTAGGATTTTTTTATTTGGTTTTATTTATGTAGTGGACTTCGGTTTTGATTTTCATGAATTTTTACAAAAGAAGGCCACGCCAGGCCAGGCCAGAGCCAAAGTAATCAATTAACTATTATTATTATGTGAATAATGTAGTCATTTGTCTAGCTCATCGTGTAGGTGTGCTTAACTTACATTGTTTACAATTAGTTATCCTACATGTACTTAGAGAGTACATGCATATGTTTGTAAACGGCAAAGCAAAAGCAAACCAGAATCAGGCCATTTTTCTGCTCCTTCGTTGTACGTTGTCATTCACCATTCATGCTCAAGTTCTTTTATTTGTAAGTGGAAAATCAATGACAGATCGCTCAGCATGAGATCAGATGCATTGCATGCATGTTTTTTTGTAGTATTTTGCATTTGCTAATTTCATTCATACATTCATACCTTTTCATTAGCTTCCATTGTAACTAAGCCAATTTTTAGAGTCGAAAATTGTACAAGCAGACAAGCTGGTAGTGGTATGGTAATACAATTATGCAAACGCAAATCCAATAAACTACCGACCGAACAAAAGAACCTAGCTGATTGCTGTACACGCGATTTGCCTATAAACTTATTTCCTATGAACAATAAAGAAACTCTTGCGTACTTCGTACATAATGAATTATTCATTATGAACTTTATAAATCGCCAAAATCCTTAGCTGCACTACAATTACATATCAAAAACTAACCGCTTGCTATCTGTATTGCTGATTGCTGATTCTAATGTAACAAGGAGTTAAGTTAAGCATCAGCAGTAAGTGGGAAAAGAATAGAAAGGCCACGCCAGGCCAGTTCAACTCCAAAGTTGATATTTTATTACTCTGATTGTCTATTTACATTTCTATTTTGAGCAGTGACAAGACTTTCCTCACTATTTATGCATATTTATATCTAGTGTAGTGTGCTAAACATATTTCAGTCCAAGACAAAGTTTATTTTCAAAGTTGGGAATGGTTATGACACCCTAAAAATAGGAATTGACTACCTATCTAAATTACTGCATACATTTATTAGTTAGCCAAGGTATTGAAAGCCAAAGCCTCTAAGCTAAAACAAATACGTAAAATTAGATCGTTTACTTAAACTACTCTGCTTTCCATTGTAATTGTAAGAAAGGGAAGATTCCATATTATTATATCTGTACTTATTCTTTACTAATGAATCTTTGTAAATGCAAAGCCATGGGAAGCAAGTATGTTAAGTTAAGCAAGTTATTGCCTTAACCTATCCCAAACTAAGTAACGCTGCTTTTTAACTCAGCAGATATATATCTGTAAATGTAAAGTGAATCCTTTCCTGAGTACACAGGAGAGATACAATACAAGTAGTCAAGTCTGGTCTAGTCTCTTTAGTCAAATCGTAAACAAAGTTTAAACCCAAGTTGAATGGTAAACTTATGCAGACATGTAGGGTGAGTGCGTTGAAGTTGAAATGGTGAGTTGTTTGTGTGAGCCGGCAAAGTAAAGTTAAAGGAAGCCCATTCTAACATACATTACATTACATTAAAGTGAATCTTCACTTGGCGCTCCTTCTTTTTACTACTATTTTGGGAGCAAGACATTGTACATAGTTAGAAATGATTCTTTTACATAAAATATTGTTGCTGTTGCTAGTTTGCCATTATATAAAATGTAGGCGTAGAGCAGTGGTAGCCTGGCCAGGCCAGGATATTGTATAAAGACTAGATAAGGTAGCTTTTTTAATTTGCAAAACATTTGTACATGCAATGCAGTGTAACAGTGTACTGTACTGTCCTTAAGCCTTTAGACTTATGAGTAGCGAAGCTAAACTAACATCTAGGATTATTTATATGATTAGTCAAACTGGCAGACTAAGTATTAGATCAGAGCAGAGCTAAAGAGCAGCTCAATCCTATGACATTCCATATTATGAAGAAGAAGCTTGTTATGGCAAATCCAAATGCAATGGTTTCCTTTCCCTGATCTGTTATGTTCTCTCTGTCCGAGGCCGGTCTCCCTGTAGCATATCACTCGTATAAAATTACTTGGGCAGAGGAAGGATACGTATGTTAAATAAATATGTAGATCCTAAAACTAAATGACCCTATATGCTTCTTCTGTCGGTAATATAATGATATCTCCCTCTTTAAACATGGTGATAAACAATAAGATGTAGGATTCAACATTATGTATATTATAATACCGAAACCATTTCAAATATCATTATATAACTTAAGCAGTTTTGCGTCGTAGCCCGGTCGGCGGCTGAACAGATGCAGACAGACGGGCCGTAATTAGTCCCGTATAAGTAGGTACATACTTGGGTTCTCTCTGTTATACTAAGAAAAAGGCAACAAAGTGTAAATGAGAGCAGAATTAATTTGTTAGGTAATCATAATACGTTATGTATTACCTACTGGATTTTCTTGTATTTTCTTAAAATCCCTATAGTTTGTATTAAACCCATCTGCTTTCTCTTGAACATCTTTGCTATATTCATATTTTATAGATGTGGGTATCTACTATATCTTATATCTGAAAAATAGACGAATTAACTCAGCCATCCACAAGAATTCTTATGTTTACATAAGTAGATTACTGTAATAACCATAACGCTATATATTTACATAAGTACTATAATGCTTAGAATATATCTAGAGAATTTAGAATAATGTAATCTAAAAAGAGATATAGATTTAATGGACAGTTAGTAAATAGAGCAGAATTCCTTAAGTACCTATCTAGAGAGAGATTGTTGGGTTATAATAGAATGTTATAATGTGTTCATTGGAGTGCACGGCACTGGGTTGGGATTAGAATCGCTTGAAATCTTGAAATAATTTGATTTGAATGAAGTAGAACGAAGCAAGCGGACGAGCAAGAAAAGAAAGACAAGACAATGTGTGTATAAGACAGCAGGAGATTTGGGTATACTGTATGTTGCTTCTTTTAGTTGTACTAGTAGTGCAGTGGTTTTGCTAGCTGGCTTGGCTTGGTTGGCTTGTTTTCTACTAACTCTGGTTACAAACTAGCGACATTTATGGTCAGCTCCTTAAAAAGTCAAATAACCATCAGAAATGATGAGAGAGTATGAAGAAAAAGATCCATCGACTTTATCATGTCTTGTTCTAATATGTTTTGTATTAATATTAATACTGTATACAGATAGCTTAGAGTTTTTCATAGCAAAGCAGGCAACGTGTTCATTTGCATTTAAGTTGCGGTAAGCTGCTGATGTCAGGCATTACATTTCTGTTACGATAGACTACTATTTACTACATGATGGGTAAGTAGAAAAATTATAGAAAATGGCTTATATTTAATGGCACCATTAAAAAACTCAGTTTGCCATAACTTTTTGACTTACTTTACCACAACTTTATTCATTATACCAAAACAATATCCATAAGAATACTAATCGCCCATAAAATACTTAATTTCCTATAACTTTTGGTGAAATACCATCAGAAAAACTATGTTGCTGGTTAATTAATTACATATAATCAATTAAAGATCAATAATTTACTTAGTTATTTAATCAACTTAAAAAAAGGATTAATTATTTATTATTTGTAAACAATTAATCATTAACATAGTTTTTCTTATGGTAATATTTCACCAAAAGTTATGGGAAAGTAAGTATTTTTATGGGCGATTAGTATTCTTATGGCTTTTGAATATTGATTTGGTATAATGAATAAAGATATGGTAAAGTCAGTCAGAAAGGCAAACTGAGTTTTTTATGGTGCCATTAAATAGTATAAGCCATAAAAAATATCGCATACTGCTTAGCCTAATGTAAATATTATATTTATGGATAAGTAGGATCATAACTAGAGATATACTTACATACGGTAAGGTAAGGAATAGCTCTGAATGGATTAATATGGTTGTCTGTTGAAGAGTACACATTAGTACCACATAGGGTAACTCGAATCCAATTCGACACTTAACTCACATTCAGATCCCATCAATTTGACACTTACCCTACGCAAAAATTCGTAGCAATTTCATCTCAATATTGTACATACGTAGAATATACTGATGTAAAATGATATTTGTGAATTGGGATGTAATTTAGTAAAGTGTATTGTATGTACTGTACTCTGTATTTTGTTGTGTTGTGTTGCAATTTAGTTGCAAGGAGATCAGGAGAGAATGCTTATAGTTAAGAGTAGGCTAAAAAATCAGCATGATTGTGATTAGCATCCACATCTATGTATGTAATCGAATGAAAGCTATAGAGCCAAAGGTTTTATCATCCAGTCCAGCTCGGCTTATCTCGTCAATTGGAGTGAACATTGTTAACTAGCAACTTTAACTATATATTAGTGCTACCAAAAGTTGGTTATTCCATTCGTGGAGGCCGATAATACGTCCGTAATACATTGTGGAAGGGGATTGTAGATTCTGTAGTGTATTTACTATAGGTATTCGATGTAATGCAATACAATGACTTTACTTTTGCTTTGCTTTCCTGCTCCAGGTATTTAGTATTTTGCTTCTGTTCCATTGTGATAAGAAATGAATGAAGTTATTGATAGCGACATGGTATTATTATGTATCATTTCATTTCTCCGTCACAGTTAGATTTACTCACTATAAAATACATATGTTACGTAGGTAGTAGGTATACTTGTGTAATTGTGATACTTTGTACCAATATTTACCAGCTAACTCTGTGTCTAGAGATATGTATCTGTCTATGTGTGTAATACAATATACAATATCTAGAGTAATAGTAATCGCCATTAAATTGTTAGTGCATGCCATGTCTACATCGAAAAATACATATTTACAAAAGTAAATATATGTTGTGCGTGTATATAAATATATGAGCCAGTATTTATGTGAAGTGATTGGATTTAATTTACTGTTTCATCATGAGATCTGGTGCCTGGCTTGGACTGACTGGCCTTTGTAGTAAATAAGTATTATTTTACACTTTATTTCCGTCAGCATAGTATTTTGATATTATTATTGGTGTGTCAATAGAGAATAGAGTCTGTTAAGTTACTTACTACAGAATTAGTAATATATTTGTATTACCAAGAATATTACGTGTGATCTACTATACTATATTTAGTGCCTATGACTGTAGATAGTAGATAGTTTATCTCTGTAGTCAGATAGATTAGAGTAAAATGTATTTTAATGATAGTGGAGTGGATTGGATTGGAGATAGCAGATAGGCACTTAAGTATATCCATAATAGTAAATCTCTTAAATCTGTACATTGCGCTTTACGCTAACGCTGCACCGGGACAGGACATTGGAGACGAACTAGTCAAGCGAGATGACATGACACCAACACCAACCAACGCAGACCAATATTTATTATTGTTATTGTATTGTATACCAGTGTGGAGTAGGTTTTAGTATTGGACATTTGATTGAATGGGTTTTTGTATGTAGGAGAGTCCAGTCCGATTCATTTGCTTTGCCATCGCAATCACAATAGAAACATGTATTTACTATTACATACATTATACAAGCATTGGATTGGATTGCATTACGTGAAATGGCCAGGCCAGACCAGGCTTAGAATAGAAAGGGATACGCTTACTTTATTATTACGTACTTATAGCTTACCTTCACTTCACTATTACTAATGCCTATGCAAATTCGAGATGACAATGGCGCCAATCCATCATGTAATACATAAAAAGCCGTGCATTGCATCCTATCATTTTCTTTTACTTCTAATTTACACATCCCAACAAACTACATATTCACATCCCGTCCCGTCGCAATCACAATCAGACTTGACGGACTGACTGATGAGATGAGACGGTCGGGGCCAAGCTACACTATCATTACTTTTAACTTTTATGTTTGAATCCAGTCTCTATGTAGTATTCGCAATAAAAAACAATCGAGGTGATGTGGCACAATATAAAAAGAGACAACCTAGGCATGTAAATGCTTTTTAAAATAAAAAATCAATATTGTTCCCGCATTATAATTTTCGTTGCAAATATATTTATATAAATACCAATTAATCAGTAGATAACTGCAAATTATAAATTTTGGGAAGATGACTTTCAAAATGAAATAAGTTAAAACATAGCTCTTCGTTTGCCAAAATTCTACATACAGAAAAATGTTATGTGAACGCAAATGTATACTGTAAGTATGAATAATAGTTAAGTATGTGCCACTTGAGTACAGGGTTAGATTTAAGTACCTAGAGTATGGAATAACTACGTGTAAATATAATTTATGTAGTTGGACATGTAGCAGGTGCCTTGTTGTCCCTCTTAAATAATGTTACATTTATTATTGTGTTGTTGTGTTTGGACGGTTTAAGTGATGTGCTATGAGATGGTATTTATAATATGAAACTGAATGAGTAAAGTCAAGCCGGAGAACATTTGCATAAAATAAACCAGGATCTGATAGGAGAGAGGTTCTGTTTTTGATGTAAGTAATGCACATCTTGAACATTGATGAATATTGCGTCTCCTTCTCTTGTGTTGTTTGTGTGAGTGGCTTCCTGTGCTTTGCTTTTGCTGTTTGCTCCTTCAGCATATCATTTGCATATTTCCATTTCAGCTTGCTCCCTACGTCGTGTTAGTGTTAGTACTATTAGTTGACTTCTTGACTATACTTTATTTTATATTTTATACTATACCCTTTTGAACCGAACTCACATGCATAGGAATACGAGTCTCGGATTTGCTAACAAGTTTTGCTGACGCGGTCGTATCTTCTTAACACAAAAATAGAAATATTCTCACATCACATCTCAGAGAGAGTTTTAGAGAGCAGAGTAAGCGAAAGCCAAACCCAAGCCAAACCAAGCCAGGGCAGAGGCCAGAAGTAGCAGAGCAAAGGAAGCCATCATAGGATAAAGCATTTGAAGAACACTTGTCTTTCTGCTACTTATATAAGCATGGATGTATTTGTATTATGTATGCCTGGCTTGGCTTGGCCTACCTACAGATATGCAATGTTATGCTGTAATATTATGTTTTCCTGTTTTATGTACATTAACTATGAATACATGGGTTTGCAAGGTTCCATTATCTATCTCCAGTAGTCTCCTGCTTATGTAATAGCTTAATCTCTGTCTTGTCTGCCTGCCTTGACTCTCCACTTTCTTACGTGACTTAAGACGGTATTACTTATTATTTAACTACACTTCCCTCCTCACTTACTCATTGTACTCT
>JAQFYC010005985.1:0-13112 GCA_034694165.1 Tomocerus mixtus | reverse complement strand
TGTATGTCGTACCTTTTACATTAACATTAATGCAGCTTTGGAATAGTTCCCATTTCGTATTGAGATTGACACAGTTTGGGATTATACCCCATTTAAAGTGACAGGGACGATATTCATGTAATGCTAGATAAAAGGCTGATGTTGTTGGATTGTCTGAGTTTAGTTTAGTTACTGGTCTCTTTTGCCAACGGGCTTTTCTGTCCCACGGGGTGTCTTACTTATTTACCTACTGGTCTGATTCTGGTCTAAAAGAGACAGGTCATTTTTCGATGGAACCGGTTGGGACGATTTACAAAATTAAAAATAGAATGTGTAGAGTTTTGGCTATTTTGAATTCCTGTCGTATTAAGTTATAATAGAGGTCAAAGTTGGCCAACAATGAACTTCCACTGACATCAGCCACCTGCTTGTTTTGCAAATGTAAATTAATTGTTCAATAAATTCATATTGAAAACGCGTCACTTGTGCGCAGTGGGATAATCAAATTCAGAAAGGACCTGGAATTTGGAACAACTTTTATTCTACACTTTGCGCTCAAGTGACACGTTCAAAAGTTATTCGAAGTTGATAATTGCCAAAATTTTTACCAAAATCCGAACAATTTCTTAAAAATTAATATTTTTTGATGTTTTGTATTTTTAACATTTTGTGTACTCGAATTATCAATACTTAATTAATTTTTAAGCGTCCTAAAAACATGATTGCAGCCCAAAAGCCCCCACGTCCCCACAGCAAGCCAACGGAAAAACACATTCTTCGATCAAGACTATTAATTAGCCTACTTATATGTAAGTAAAACAAGCTCTAAGATAAATGCTACTTTAACATATTGGAAAACCCCAAAAACAACCTGCATTATTCAAAATATTGTATTTTAATTTGGTATCTAAAAAGTTTAGTCGATATTCAGTACTTTTTCTTAACTAAATTAACTTTTCCATTGAAATGAAAACTAATACAGATGGCAGAATACAGACCACTGCTAAGTGCAAACTTACAATAATCTATTCTGTTAAGTCAATGCATAGGCATATATTTTACTGCAATTTAATATTATGTATATATGAAACAGAAAAATTAAAATAGTAACACCAGTAAGCACAGCTGAAAATATGTTATTCAAAACCACCAAAAATTTCCATTTTAGTTTATCACATAACAAATGCCAATTACCCAATCAAAGCGGAAATCATGGGTAAATATTATAAATAACTTTAAGAAATGCACTTAGGCAATTCAACAATGTACTCCTACTACTATAAGGTATAATATAATGTATTTAACAAGGTAACTAGTATTTTTACAACACCAACATAGTGGCTAAAGAACTTTCCAATACTAAATGAAACCAAAACTGTAAGAGAAGACATTGAGAAAAAGTTAACATAAAAATAAATATTATTACATAGTATTATAATGTCATAGCTGAATCAAAACTGGCCTAAAAATAGAAAAACAAATACAATACAAAATACAAATACTACTTAAACTTTTAAGTAGTAACTATCTGTAGGTAATTGACAAAATGTAATAGTAAATGATTTACTAATTAAATATAATAATATGTGCAGCTAACAATAGTATTGCTCTAATAAAAGTCAAACCTAATGAAATAAGTTACATATAATGTAAGTAATTTAATACCTAAATAAATTAACCAAAAGTTTGTCGTTGCCTTGTTTGGTAATTGTATATGGAGAGAAATGTCTAATTAAATTAAAAAGTAGCTAATTAAAAGCAAAATAAATATAATATGAACAAATAAAGTAGCAAAAACACATTGTGCAAATTATTTGCATGTTACATTTTTATTTGTATTCTTTTAGAACACGAATTAAAATATTTACGAGTGTAAAAAATGACTACGTATTTCGTATTTTTAGGACGAAGTTCAGTTCACCACAAGCCAATTAATTGAAGGATGGCATTAATTAATTCATGATTGTAATGTAGTGAATTTATTATCCGAAAATACTTTGCTATTTGCAGATGCAGAATTCAAAGAACTTAGTCTGTATAGTTGCTTCAACATTAGCATGATACTTAAGTAGCTTAACATCTTCGGAAGAAATTCCTTTTACCAAATTATCGAAATAATTAACAGGATCCAAAATTAGAGGCTTTTTATTCAAAATATCCCTAGGAATATCCCTTTTCTCGTAATAATCCAAAAAATAAACACTAATCTCCTCAAATTAACTGAAAAGTTGAAGAAAATGAGTAAAAGCTGTGTATAACGATTTCCCTTTGTACTTTTTCCTTGCCATCGCATTTGCATTTCTTCCAACGTTAATAGCGACTAATTCGACAAAGTAAGACCTCCCTGGAATATATTTCTGAATAGGTAAATGTTTGTTCCAGACTTTGGCAAGGGTAACGACTTGGTGAACAAAGTTGTTCTGCAAACGAACGAAGTCAATTACCCAATCAACGAGACTTGTGTTGTAGATGGAAAATTGTAATTCTGGAGTGGCTAAACGAAGTATTCTCTTCTTCGTTAACTTCACTTGGAGTTTCTTGTAATTTTTATTGATAAATTGAGTTTTTCCTCTCGTTCGAATATAATTCGATGCTGCAATGAGATCAATCTGTATAAAATCCACTGAAAACTTCAAACAATCATTTGTTAGTTTTTTAAATTTGAAATTTTTGAGCTGATCTGATATTCCAGCCACTTCCAGACAGTTTTGGAATGTAGGGAGGACATTTTTGTGGAAAGGGAGCTCTACATTGTTTACGAATATCGTCACGTCGAAATCAGGCTCTTCTGTATCATTCAGAGCTGTTTCCTTTCCAATGCTACCACAAATTAGCATCCGATCTAGATCATAGCTTTGATTCTTTTGCAAAACCCTAAAGATGCTATTCACAATTGCATTTCCTTTGGTTAAATATTCTTCGCTGGGATTTTGTTTTATTGCTATTTCTTCAAGTTGGGAGTTGGAATTCCATACTGGATAACTTGCAGCGGAATAATCTTTATTCGTGATATTCATTTAGTTTTTCAAAATGTTCTTGTATAAACATCTTTAGGGTCGATATGTATTTATGTAGTGTGATCGTGATAATATTCCCCTTACTCTTATGAAAACATATGAAGTATAAAAATTACAAACACGGATAATAGTAAATATATAGAACCTATAAGGAATTTGTTCAACAGCATTGTAGATTGTATAGCATAGAACTAAATGAAACTATAGTGATCTTGGCTTGAACAGAAAACGTGAAGCGAAATGAAACCCAACTAACTAAAGTTAAGTATTATACATACATGCAAGGTAAATAATGTAATATTTGTTTACAAAGTCCAAATCTTGTTTACCTTAAGCAAATGCAAATATACACCAAACACATTTTTATATTGGATGATGCTCCGATACGTTCACTATACCTTTATCGTATTTACCATGGTTTATTGTGTATCGCAAGATATGAAAACGTCATAGACATGTCCGTCCATCGTCCCTTGATAGATACTTAGTACTAAATTCTAGTAACATAATTGGAAAATCTAATTTTTGGCTGTCCTATCTCATATTTTTTGATTTTTGATATGTTCTTGATATAACGCCTGATCAACTCCGAGATCGACCCTCTGAACACCACATCTCCAATTTGTTTTCGAAATTTTGCAAAAATATATTTAATAAAGGGATATTTTTGTAAATTGTGATGCATGTGGTATATATTGTTATTACTTTAAATAACTTTTACATTTGTTTTACTAAGAAATGTCAATTTTATAAAGCACAAGTTCTAATACGGGATTGTGCGATTCCTTATGGTTTTAACAAAAAAAAAATTAAGTTGCACATAAGTCGAAAAAAAAATATGGTTACTACAGCTCATGTAAAAATTCCATGCATTGTTAAGAAAACGTATTGGGTAATGCTATGATAAACTTGATCATAATTTGATCACAATAAGTATTTCACATTAATCCAATAATAATAATTATTTGAATTAAATATTAACTGTTGCCTATTAATTTTCCATTTCGCTAAACAATGTCCTTAATTTTATTGCCATAAAGTAATAGTTGTTCTTTATTAAGTTGAGCATTCGCCATGGGGGAGTCAATTAAAATAGTTCTCTGGACACTGACGAGTGTAATCGTTTTTCTTGTTCCTACGAATTCGGACGCTGGCAGTGACACCCAGGAAACTAAAGTAAAAAGGGCCGCAGTAAATGGACAAGAAAAAGTGGGAATTGAATCTGTAGGTCGGGCGCCAATTGTTGAAAGGAGGCTTAGACGCTCTCCACAGGGTACCCCGTACTTTGATTACGGTTACACCTACTATGACTATCCTGTATATGAATACGAAGCCATACCAATAATTAACAAGCAATATGTCTTCGGAGTGCCAAGGGCAGCGACACCGAGACCGAGGCCTCCAAATTGTTTGTCACCTGCAGTATGGTGTGGACCCTCTTCAGAGGAATATGACGATTTAGTGGCGGAAAGAAGAGTTCGTCCACCAAAACAAACAGGGCGCCCAGCCCACCCAAGCCAGACTGGAGGCCCTAATTTTATTAAACAACATCCGTAATCAAAATCCTGACCCTAATTGTATTTTAAATAAATAAAAAAGGAAATTATTTATACACAAAAATACAAGTGAGACGAAATTTAAAAGTATATGCATCCTATCTAGATCATAGCATTGATTTTTCTGCATTCTAAAGATGATATTCACAATAGACCTATTGTCAAAGGTACCCCAACGAGACTTAGAAAAAAATCAACTTTTTGGATCCCCTTATAACATGGTAGCAAATGTGTATCAATCGAAAGCACTAGTAAAGGGCTTTAAAACAACACTAATATCATTTTTCTACGGCGCCCCGTTCATGAGTAATCAATGGGGTCCGAAAAATCCGAAAATCGCACTTTTTGCATTACTCTTGAACGGGACAACGTAGAAAAATGAAATTAGTGTTGTTTTAAAGCCCTTTACTAGTGCTTTCGATTGATACACAGTTGGTACTAGGTTATAAGGGGATCCAAAAAGTCGATTTTTTGTCTCGTTGGGGTACCTTTGACAATACATCTATTGCATTTTCTTTGGCTAAGTACTTGCTTTTCAATTTTCATTTATATGAAGAAAGTTTATTGCTAAATGTCGAAAGCTTAAGCTTTAATGTGGGTTTGTACAATGTGCGATTATTTATGGGTTTAGCAAAAATAATGTAAAGTCGAAGGAAAGTAAGAAATCTATTGTTCAAAAATCTATTGGACAATGCTTCGCAGTTTAGTAACCATTATTATGGTTACATTATCTCACTCTATAATTAATCATTACTTTGAATATTAATTGTTGTCTAATAATTATCCATTTTGATAAATAGTGGCCTTGATGTATCTGGTATATAATAGTAGTGTTCTTTTTTAAGATGAGCATTCGCCATGGGGAAGTCAATTAAAATAGTTCTGTTGACACTGACGAGTGTAATCGTTCTTCTTGTTCCTTCGAATTCGGCCCCGGGAGCTGGCAGTGGCACCCAGGAAACTAAAGTAAAAAGGGCCGCAGTAAATGGACAAGAAAAAGTAAAAATTGAACCTGTAGAACAGGAACAGGAGCCAATTGTTTCAAAACGCCTAAAGCGCCACCACCATTATTACGATGACGATTACGATGACGCAGACTACAATGGCTACTACGACTACGACGACGGTCCTGCCAGGTCAATAGTTTACGAACAATATATTATCGAGGCACCACACAGACCGCCCAGGGGAGACGAAATGGATGTTAATCCTGAAAGGGCACCGAGACCACTGAGGCCTGAAGAGGATCCTGAAGTGGATCCTGAAAATCCACCGAAACGGAGACCACTGAGGCCTGAAGAGGATCCTGAAGTAGATCCTGAAAATCCACCGAAACGGAGACCACTGAGGCCTGAAGAGGATCCTGAAGTAGATCCTGAAAATCCACCGAAACGGAGACCACTGAGGCCTGAAGAGGATCCTGGAGTGGATCCTGAAAATCCACCGAAACGGAGACCGAGGCCTGAAGAGGATCCTGAAGTGGATCCTGAAAATCCACCGAAACGGAGACCGAGGCCTGAAGAGGATCCTGAAGTGGATCCTAACGTGGATCCTGAAGCGAATCCTGAAATGGATCCCAACATGGACCCTGAAATGGATCCTGGCATGGACCCTGAAATGGATCCTGAAAATGGCGATCCAGCCGAGGCCAGGAAAGTTCGCTCACCAAAAAAAACAGGGCGCCCACCAAGGCCAAACACGAGGCCCTAATCTCTTGAAGCAATTTAACCTAGTACATAATCGAAATCCTAATTGTAATTGCAGTTTAATTAAATAATCGAATTTGTTACCTTCAATTATGCATTTGGGTTACATACAAATAATAGCCTTGTTAAATTTGCGTAAATGCATAATACAATTGGTGTCCGTCCGACGCCTGACGACCTCCTCCGGCTATAACTAATACATTAATTGTATCCGTTTTTGCTATAGTTTATTTAAACCTCAATTTAAAATTAAAACTGTTAAGTAAGAATATTATAAGCTAATCATGTTGAATGTCAAAACAAATAAAATTCATCACAGATTCATCATTTCTGCACCAAAAGGCAAAATGTGGAAAATATCATTATTTCAACACTTTTATGTAATTCTTGTCATCTCTGCACATAATGAAACCTAATCGTTCATATTTAATTCAAGCATCATTATTGGTGAGTGTGATTTTATATTTTTGTAAATAAATCCCTAAATATATTAATTCCTCTTATTAATTATGTTGCACTATCATCCTCACTTATAACTTATAGCAGGCAAAAATCATGCACCAGATTAAATAATTCTACAATAACTGCAATGTAGTGCAACGCCCCAACTCAATACGATAAGATAAAGTGAAGAGTGCAAAAAAATCTTCCATATTTGCATGGAAAATCTATTCTGTGCACAAACTAAAGCTAAAAACAAATAAAATATAAATGCAGGCTGAAGTGTAACTTTTTTAGTTGTATTGTATTTGTACGCATACATAGTACTTATGGTCAGTAGCAGTACAGTCAGTTAAATATATTGCAATTTGTAATATAATGGGAAAGAATAGGAATAGTGTAAATAAATTGTTCATAAATAATATAATTGTAATTGTAAAGGACGGCCCTACACTACTATACAATGTAGAATGTAGAAACACTATACAGAAGAACCAAAATTCAAGGTCACATCATTGTCAAGCAAAAAGTAAGCAGAAAGCAAGCGGCGGTAGATACATAATAGTACATCTGAGCTTAGACTTACAAATTAAATTAACCAAAAGTACTATGTTAAGTTAATTACAATTACAAATTCCTATTTTGTATTAACAAAATTATTGTTAGCGTAATATTTAGATAATTTTAAACTGAAATTTTAAATATATTCTTTACTAATTGTTAAAGAAATTATGTACGCAAATTTATAAGGGCAGATATATTCTCTTGGCATATTATTTATAAGTGTGATCTGGTGTAAATACACAAAGTTGCTTATGTACATACACCACAAGCATATATTTTACTCAAAGAGGTGGGCTTGTTTTTACAGATAAAACTTTGTATCTGTGTGTACTGTATATTGACTGATTGGGAATTATGTAAGCTTACTTACTAAATATTGCAGATAAATACACTGGATTTGCGAGATACCACTTTTTACTAATATTTAATCGCCTATATATTTAGTAGGCTTAATGTAGTGTTTTCAGCAGATATATCCTGAAAGAGAGCATTCTGTAATTGACGGAATATATGCAAAAACAAGTAGCGAATTATATAATGTGTATTGAATAGAATAATAATTGCAATATTGCAAATACTTAAGTTTAACTTATGTACACGTGTGTAGCATCAAGTTTTGTCCTTCTGTGAATACTAAACAGACAGATAGGATACATAAGATTGAGTGTTTACCTAGATTAATGCATTTTTTGCATTAAATGAGACTCTTCCTTGTGTAGAGTGTACTTTTTCACATATTTTTCTGTTTAAGAAAACCTAACCACATATAACTGACCTAACCTTGTGTGTTTACTCACATTTATATGTACAGATATATACATACTTGTGTTGAAATACAAGGAAAACTGTGTAGCAATTGTTAATTTTACTACCTGTTTGTGGCCTTAGAGTGTTAAGCCAATGTCAAAATAATCCTCAATAGTTTAATTAAATTAGCATTCACTTAAATACCAACATTAAAATTTCGGAGAAAATAGTACAGCAAAATTCGACAGCAGAATAATTCTTTAGATAATTTTTTGGTACAGATTGATATTGTTCATAGAGATCTTAATTATTTCTGTGAAACTTTTATGCAATAATATAAAAAATGGCCGGTAATGTTTTCAAAGTTACACCTTTCCTCAAACGGTCAAGTTCCAAATGTCTCCTAGCTCAAAATTATCGTGTAGCAAGTACACCACGAGTAAGGACGCTAAGAACGGAAGCAAATATTTTATCCAGTCCGGAACAAATCGCTAGTGTTGATGGAGTAACACTTCCTGAACTTCTGTGGTCCAATCTTCATAAATGGGAAAATGACAAAGCATTTGTAAGTTGATATGATTTTGAACTTTGATTTTGTTTACTAATTATTATTAGAATAGAAATTTTTGCCGAAAATATTTTTTAATATAAGATTTAATGTATTTTACATTACCTATAGGATTGTGCGTTCACAGGTAGGACTTATACACATGGAGAAATTTACAAGAAAAGTCGCAGTTTTTCAAAGGCTTTGCTACAATCTGGATTGAAGAGGAACGATGTCATCGGTCTGGCCTTGCCGAATGTCCCTGAGACTGCTATTTGTTTCATAGGAATATGGGACGTAGGGTTAATTGCATCTCCAATTAATCCGAATTATACTGCAGGTTGGTCTTTCAAATAAGAAATATAAAATAAAGGCTTCAAAATATCATCACTATCATAATTTAATGCGGAATATTCCAAAACTGGTTTAATTGTGGTATAATAAGTAAATATGCGTCTTTTCGAAATTTGGATCTACGATAAAATATTTCTGGTAAATATTTATTTTATAATCGAAATGCATTAAATGGCATTTTGGAAGCACATTCACTGAAATATCTAAACTAGAATATTTTAAACAGCCTTCGAATTTTCAGGAAGTTATTTTTACAATGAAACGTAAACTGTAAAATTTAGGAATATATTTTGAATATTTTGAGTTAATTTAGAACTTTTTAACGATTTTATTATGAAATCTAGGTGAAATAGCCAAGCAAATGCTGTCCTGCGGAGCCAAGACGATTGTCACGATTCCTGCATTACTGCCGAATGTAAAAGAAGCTCAGAAATCTTGTCCTCTGTTGAAATCGATTATTGTGATAGGAGAACCCCAAAAGGATTGCCATTCGTTTTTCGATATGATTAAAGTTGACTCAACGGGAACGGAATTTTTGAAGGGATCCCAAATAACTAACGACGATATCGCCTTGCTGCCTTATTCTAGTGGGACCACTGGACCCCCAAAGGGCGTGATGCTAACCCACAAAAATATCGGCATAAATCTACTTCAATGGACTCTTCCAGATTTTCATACTGTGAATTTCAACGAGGGTGGAAATCAAGAAAGGCTTATTGGAGTTCTTCCCTTTTTCCACATTTACGGGTTTAATTTAGTTTTGGCTTCTACTTTGTATCAGGGACATTATACAACGTGTCTTCCAAAATTCGAACCGCAGAGTTTTGTTCAAGCTTTGCGAAAACATAGGGTATGATTATAATTCAAAAAATTTAAAAGTATATCTAGTATCAATTCTATGGAATTAATTTGATTGAAAAATGAACACAATGGAAAGGTGCAATGATATTCTCTATTTTGTATACAATTTAGCCAACTGCCTTGCATCTTGTTCCTCCACTGATCGGTTTTATTAATTTAAGCCCTGAAATTGGAAAGAAGGAGACGGAATGCGTTAAAGGCGTTTTGGCCGGTAAGATGACGTTACATAATAATGTATTATGCAGTACCCTTTTAGGTATAAAAATTTTTGTGTACTTTTTTATTAAGTCTGGTACACTTTTTCCTATTTATTATTCAATTGTATTAAGTACATAATCAAAGGCTAGTCAAAATGCAAAATATTATTAAATGTTTGTTAAAAATGTGGAAAATTCACTAGAAGCAA
Source organism: Tomocerus mixtus (assembly GCA_034694165.1). Classification (NCBI taxonomy): domain Eukaryota; kingdom Metazoa; phylum Arthropoda; class Collembola; order Entomobryomorpha; family Tomoceridae; genus Tomocerus; species Tomocerus mixtus. The sequence goes on along the minus strand of JAQFYC010005985.1, from coordinate 2,934 downwards.
AAAAGGCTAAGGCTATCATTGATTATACCTAAACTACTATTTCCAATAGCATTTATTCATTTCCTGATTTTAATTCTCACAAACATAAAAAATATTTATTATTGTATAAAATATTCATGCTACGCAAAAATATTTAAGTTGCTAGCTGCTACATGCGTAAATAATTCCCTTTGAACAAACTCTCTACTTATATAGCGAAATTCCTGTATACTGGGGTTGTTATTCAAGAAATGCGCTTCACTTTTGGCATACTAATAGTAAAACACAAATAAGTTGTGTTAAATAGTTTCCTAAGAATTTAAATCATAAATGGTCTATTTCTTGTTTCAGGTGCTGCTCCCGTTGGTCGTACACTTATTGAGACCCTATTGAATAAAGTTGGCTCCCATGTATTTTTCCAAGAAGGATATGGAATGACTGAACTTTCTCCAGTCTCCCATATGGTTCGACGCTCAACGAAGAATACTAAATTCACATCTTGCGGAAGCGTTTTGCCTGCATCTGAGAGCAAAGTTGTGGATGTGGAGTCTGGAAAGACCCTCGGTCCTGATGAAAAAGGAGAAATATGCGTGAAAGGACCACATGTATGGCCATTTGATTACATTTAAAAAAAATCTTTAGATCTTTCAATATTTGTTTTGTAAAAATGTCGTACCAATATTGATCTACTTAATTTGCATTTATTTAATTAAATTACTACAATGCCTTCATTTTCATATGGAGAATCGAAAAGATTTATTTGTATATTAATATTATATAGGTTATTCTTGAAAACGATCATATTCTTTGAAACCAAAAAAGTATTTTAGCTTAAGTTTAAATTCCTATTTAAAATTTTCAGGTGATGAAAGGCTATTTTAACAATGAGAAGGCTACGAAGGAAACAATCGATTCCGAAGGATGGCTTCACACCGGTGACATCGGTTATTACGACAAAGATGAATGTTTCTACGTTGTCGACAGATTGAAAGAACTCATAAAAGTAAAAGGACTTCAAGTGGCTCCTGCCGAACTGGAAGATATTTTGCGTAAACACCCCGCAGTGGCCGATGTGGCCGTAATTGGAATTCCGGACGAAAGATCTGGAGAACTTCCCAGAGCCTACATTGTCAAGAAAGCAAATGCATCTCTATCGGAAAATGAAATTGCAGATTATGTGAATCAACAAGTTTCAGCACACAAGCACCTTAAAGGGGGAGTTGAGTTTATGAACGTTATTCCCAAAGCTGCTAGCGGAAAACTTCTACGAAGGGAACTTAAGGCCGATTATATCAAGAAACACTCAAAATAATCTGTAATCAACCTTATAACAAACTAATGTTGAAATTTACTATTAATTAAATCATTTTCATAAAGTTTGAAAATCGAAAAGCATCATTATCACATTCAGTTGTCTGTGCATGTTAATTCATAAAGATAAACGGCTAGATTTTTTATTTCTTTCAAAATTAATAAATCCCTCATTTATAAATTAATAGATTTTGTAAGCTCTTCTTCGCTGTGAGATTATAAAAGTATGTAGTATGTAATGGTGATGGGTACACAGTAATGTATCCTGCTATCCAATAATTAAAAGACTAAAGCCAAAAATATTCAGAATACCTGGTAAGACTTTATTTTCGTATCAAGATAAATATTTTTTGCATTATTTTGCATAGCTCTATATATATAATATATAGAGCTAAGCTGTGTAAACCTCACATTTGAAAAAAGCATAGTCTAGATAAAAATGGCAAACGTGTTATTCCAACGGCTCAAACTAATCTCCTAGCTTACATCATTTTTAATTTTTAATCATTTTTAAGCAAGCCTGTTTGAATACCGTCTCTATGCAATTCTCTATGATAAATGGCGTCCACCTTTCTCCTAATTTAAAGCCTTTCTAATGTTTATTTAAGCAAAATTTTCGAAAAATAGAGAATAATTCTTTGCTAACAATTATTTTACTCAATTAATACAGTCTACTGCCCTCAATACTTTGCATTTGACAGAAGTAGCAATTTTTATTGCCAATTATTTCATGCCTATATAGTTAGTAAACTTTTGGGCACCTTCTTCACTTTCAGATGAAAATGCAAAATAAAAATTACATACATAAGTATACTATATACTACCAAATATCCACATAATATACTATCCTTGCCTATCCTTGAGTGTACTTATAGCCTAATTACATCAAGTTCTCGAAATTCATAAAAATTCTCATGAAAAATGGAAAATTATTGTAACAAAGTTGAAATTCAATTCTGTAATAACTATTTTAGCCAAAATGTTCCCAAGGGATACGAATAGTACTGTATGTGTATTGATTTGCAAACAAACGAAGCTTGGTGACTTCATGACATGACTTCATAATTTTTGCCACTACAGTGACAGCTGCATTTACTCAGCGTCTTCACATATTTTTCGGGACAAGTGGCGATACTGATACTATATTTACGCACAATTGGTAGTTAGCAGTTCAATTTTAACTGAAGAATTCGTTCTCGCATTGTAGAAGATCAAAGATGGAAGTTTTAGATAACTGGGCAACGACCGAGGTAAACACCATTGTAAAATAAAGTAAATATGTACATACACTGAGATGTGAAATTGGGGAAAATGTCAATATTTTGCTTGATTTTCAGGTAGAAAGAGAGATGTTTAATTTTCGTTGGACCTTGAGCAATTATTCAGCACTGAGTCAAAGTGAAGTCATCAAATCACCCGTATTCAGGGGTGGTCCCAAGAGCAAAACAGAGTGGTAACTTTTCCTTCTTAAATAATTGATTCATTGATATGCTTTTAATTAAATGACCAAATGAAATATGACCCTGTTCTGTTGTTTGTTTCTAGGTGTGTACTGCTGTACCCAAAGAAATTAAGGGAAGGGAATGAGTATTTTGAGTTTTATCTCCACTTGGCACATGCTCCTCAAGAAAAAATCTCTGCGGA